>MJHO01000252.1:0-91152 GCA_002076135.1 Xerophyta viscosa
ACTCTCCAATTTGATCGTGTGAATTGTTGTTAAATGCAGGCTTGGTTTTATGAAAAGTTGAAGAGCACGATTCCTAGAGACAGAAATGCTTTGCCACGCCTTTTTAAGTGGACTGGTGTACGAGTTATCTCACATAGTGCTTTTGAGAGAGAACTTAAGTTTGTTAGTGGTGACTCATTTCGTTCAAACTATGCTCTTACAAACGAAGAACGTCTATTGCTGCCGTCAACGCAGGATGCTGTTGTGGAAGCTAAACTTGAAGGATATAT
This sequence comes from Xerophyta viscosa, assembly GCA_002076135.1. NCBI lineage: Eukaryota > Viridiplantae > Streptophyta > Magnoliopsida > Pandanales > Velloziaceae > Xerophyta > Xerophyta viscosa. The sequence continues at coordinate 270 of MJHO01000252.1, forward strand.
CCACGAAGTGAGTAGGGAAGTGTCACCCCAAATATCAGAAGAAAATGTAGAGGAAAGTCCTCTGCAACATGAGCTTGACCATCGATCGATTTCGTTTAGAGTTAGTAAATTAGAGGACGAGGCAAAAGAGGTAAAGGACGGCGTAAAGGAGGTTAAGGTCCAGGTGAATGAGGTTATGTCTATGATAACAGAGGTTAAATCTGTGGTTCTGCGGCTTCAACTGACATTGTAGAGTGAAGTCGTTATTGGAAAAGACGGTTGTTCAGCCCATTATTTCTTATGAGCCTGTCATGTCCCACCCACCCAAAATAAGCTGTTAAAGGTAAACATCCCTCCCGCCGCAGCGAACCCTATCAGACGCGGAAGAGAGAAAATAAAACACTTCTCGACCCTGCATCTAATCCTGAGAAAATGTGTCGGAAGAAACTTCGAACGACAAGGATGTCGCGGGCTGCAATCCAAAAGTTTTCAACACTCATTCAGGATGAAACTGATGACGTTGCATCTGGCTCAGATGATAAATTCGAAATCAAGTTTAGGGAGAGATCCTCCGACGTCGTGAATCCCAACGAAATGACAATGACGGTGGTGGGCGACTTATCTGAAAACTACAAGGAGGAGGCTGCTCAGAAGCATGTTTTGGAGGAGGAGCCTGCTGGTGAACTTCATAAGAAGATTCCTAATACTGAAGACGAGCCTGCTTATGAGTTTAAGGAGGACGTTCCTATTTCAGCGGAGGAGCCTGCTAATGAGCTTAAGGAAAAGGTTCCTAGGTTGGAGGAGGAGCCTGACCATGAGGAAAAGGGGCAAGTTACTGTTTCCGAAGAGGAAATCCCTGCCCGAAAAATTCTGATTCTATAGATACATCACAGGATTCCGGATTTCTTATTAAATTACCAAACATGAGAAGTGGGTAGTCGCTGCTGTCAAAAAGGTTAGCATTTCTTGTTCATCGTATTTTTTTTAATTGTTCTATGTTGTGCGTGAGTGTTCTGGGCTGTGTGGAGGTGTTCTGGGTTGTGCTAGGTTGAGTGGGGTTGATCTGGGATGTTCTTGGGTGTGCTGGTTGGTCTAGTATTCTGCGGTGTTATGTCGTGTGCTGGGTTGAGCTGTATGTTTTTGGGTGCTCTGGAGTATTCTGAGTTGTGCTGGATTGTGCTGGGGTGTTATGGGTTGTGTTGTGGTGTTCTGGGGTGTGCTATAGTGTTCTGGGAATATGTATTTGCAGAGCTAATAGCTTCTCATATTTTTTGGTTTTTCATTTCTGCACGTCATGTTGCGGCCGGAATGCTTCAAGAGGCTGAGGAGATTGTTGTTCAAACCCTTCTTAAACTTCCTTTGACGGAGTATTGAAACCCTTCTTTTGTATTTTTAGTTAATTGCATTCTTTTTTGAACAATTTCGCCTGTCTTATAACGTACATGTTATTACTCTTGTGTTAGGTTTAGGCAAACAATTTGGGCGGATGGATTTACATTCGTCCAAGTCAATGAATTGTACAGAATACTTTGTCGACATGAATTCATTGGTGATGAAGTCATCTCCGCATATTGTACTTTATTTATTGAGCGTCAGTTTCACAACCTCAGCTGTATGAAAGAAGCGTTTTTTGGCCCGCGCAATTTTGTAGGTAATGCTTTTGTTCATAGTCTCGTTGTAATTTAATTGATTTAACTTTTTATTGATTTTTCAGGCCATGGCAAGATATGGAAGGAATAATCCTATTGTTGAAATCCAACTGGAACTTATACGGGAGAGCGGTCGCGGGCTGCGATACATTCTCGTCCCAATCTGCAAGAACGAACATTGGTTTCTCCTAGTCATAGACATCCCAGTCGAAAATTTTTGCATTATAACTCTCAGAAAATAAATCCGGTGAAGTGGAAATATTTCAAAGAAGTTGTTGCTCTGGTGAGTGACCTGCTTAGAGGAATATTTTCGGACATAATCCGTTGGACAACTTCTGAGCCAAAAAAAGTGCCACAGCAGGCGAGGTAAGCTCTAGAGCAATAAGCTGAATGTCTTAATTCAAAACTAATTTCATTGTTTTATTTTCCAGCCCTGACTGTGCCATCTATGTGCTAATGTTCATGGATTATCTACATTCTCGCCGTTCAATTATGATGTGGGACCCTGAGGATGCTAGTGAATATCGCGGGAGGGTAGCTGCACAAATTCTCATGCACGAGAAGAGCAGTCTCAACACATTAGTCTAATTGTAATTATACAACATCGTCTATAACGAATTGTTGTTGCTAATGTAGATATTTGTGAAACTTGATATATGTTTATAAAGTAAAGGTTCTACAATTGTTCTGGGATGACCTGGGGTGTTCTGGGATGATCTGGGGTGTTCTGGGTTGGTCTGGGATCTTCTGCTTATGATCTGCTGTGTTATGGGGTGATCTGGGCTGTTCTGCTTATGATCTGAGGTGTTCTAGGGTGAACTGGGGTGTTCTGCTTATGATCTGGGGTGTTCTGGAGTGATCTGGGGTGTTATGGGTTTATCTGGGGTGTTCTGCTTAGCATCTGGGGTGACAAGAAATTGGTTTTAATAGGCAATATAATCAAAGGCCACTAAAAAGAGGGATTTTAACGCCAATATTAATTGGGCTTGAACAAGCTAACTTGTTAGATGCCGACTAAATATTCGGCCTTAAAAGATTAGAGATTTTAAAGCCAGCAAATAGTTTGGCATCCTATGACGTTTTTTTTAGAGGACAACCAAAATTGGCCTCAAAATATTTGATAAGCTAAAGCCGATTTTATTTTGGCTTTTAAATGTTACATAATCAAAGGGCGACAAAATAGTTTGGCCTCAAAAAATTATATTTCAGAGGCCAAATTGCATTTGGCTGCAAAACTGAGTTTTTTAGATGCCAACTTAAATTTGGCTTTGAAAAGTAATTTTTAGAAGCTGAATTTAGCTGGCCTTAAAAAAATTGGCTTCTAAAGACCATTTCTCTTGTAGTGCTCGTCGGCTTGCCGAGATGTGGAGTGTCGAGGATTCGTCGGAGTTCAGGTGTTTCGGCCGGTGATCCAGGAGGATCTTGGTGCAAGGCCTCGAAAGAGCTGACCTCGGCAGGCATGGTCTCGGCGCATGCAAGGTCTCGGAAGAGCTGACCTCGGCAGACATGGCCTCCGTGCAGGCAGGGCCTCGGAAGGACTGACCCCGGCAGGCATGACCTCGGCAGGAGCGGCCTCGGCGCAAGCAGGAGGACCCGGGATGCGCGAGCAAAGAGCACCTCGGATGTGCGTGAGCGGAAGGACCTCGGGCGCAGAATGCGGAAGCGACGCGGATGAGGACGCCTCGTAAACACGCGGCATGGGGAAGCCCACGAGACGCCTGTAAAGGTGGAGCAGTCCAATAAAGTGTTGTTCTGCCCAACAAAGTGTTGTTCTGCCCAACAAAGTGTTGTTCTACCCAATAAAGGGTATGTAATTAATGGGTTGTAATGATAAAACCTTTGAAGGTATTGGGCAAAGGGGGTTTTGGGAAATTGTCCCAGTGGAGGGGAATAAGGTCAAGCTACCGACTTGTGGTAGGGGACCGGAACCAAGGAGTTGGGAGTGGTTTTTGTAAAGTGTAAGCAAAGGAGCTAAAACACGGTAGTTGGTGATTTGGGGCCAACGTACTTTTCCACTTCAACTTGCTTGTGTTTTCTATTTGTTCTTCCCTAGATCCTAGTATAGCATCCAAGGCACTCGCGGACGAGTCCAGACCGCGGAGAGCATCCGAATCAAGTTGGCATCAGAGCCTAGGAGGAGGAAGACAAGGAATGGTTGTCACAAGACTTGGAACGGTCACAGCTCCGCAAGGGGTTGAAGAGGAGAATATCCAGCGCTCGGAGGAGATGACGCGCGCACAGGACCAGTCCAGCCGGGAGGATACCGTGGACTGCGCGGCGCCGTCTTCTTCACCGAAAATCTCTAATCTTAGAGAATACCGTGCATACAGATATATATACTCATGTATTGCACATTAAATCCGCTTAATTGCTATTTTGCAGAAAATGCCTTCTGCATTTTGCAAAACCTTCGGTCCAACACTTTGGACATTGGCAAAAGCAGCCCCTAATGCACAAATTTTCGGCTTTTCGTGATCGCATCTCATTTGCGTGTGATCCATTAGGTTCAGTACCACACCGGCAGTGAATAAATAGTTAATTCAACTAATTAACAAATAATTAATTCAACCAATTAATTATATTTATTCACAAATCATAGTTGACGTCTAACAACGTGTCATGACCACCCGTGTGGTATGAATATCAGTATTCATCACTTGAAACCTTTATGTGAATAATTTCCATGCCCTATAATCCTTCTGTTCCTTTTTAACATCCCGAATGAGCTTAGAGTATGGATATCTTTCAAACTCTAATATAGCTCAATCATATGTATATGTGTTAATAGATTTGCTCGTCTGTGACATTAAGAACATTTCTTAATTCACATCGTACCTCGGCCAAGGATTTTCTGAGTAGTTCTATTCCAAATAGACACATAGGATGTTCTCCTCCTTTATAGGAGGTTGAGATTCTCTATTGTTATCATCTATCTTCATGTGTATATTGTACCCAGATTGGTTCCCTTGTACAGCTGAGCATACTTGGAAACACACTAAAACCAAATTTATATACACATAAGAATATCTATGAATAATCTCAAAGTCTGAGGATCAAGGCATGACTATCAAACACTGAACGAATTACCATTGACAGACTCCATTGGAATTCTTGAGTAAGTCAGTTCAGTGAAAACTCATTCATCCCAATGAGCACCTATAACACTTGCTCAGTGTCAAACTACACGTAATAATGAGATCACTACTCTCATCGTATGAGTAAGCAAGCTGTGTATTAGTCTTTCCGGTGACATTGAGCCCTACTCAATGCACCTATGACTAAGAACATTCTGGACTTAGGTTTATAAGACATTAGGTCTCATTATCATGATCAACTATCATGATCCTAAGTATGTTGCCTTAGTCCATGGGGTTTATCACATACATTCATACAACAAATAAACATGACGATGCGATAAATAAACAAATAATTATAATCAAGTAAATCAAAAGAGTTTATTACAAAATATGTTCGCCAAAATATCCAATATATAAGGCATTTATTCTTTCATTCATAAGGTGTTCGCAGGTGTTTGCAGCTGTCTGCATCTATTCGCGAGTTTTTGTAAGTGTTCACAGATGTACGCAGTTGTTCGCATTTGGTCTAAAGGTGTTCATAAGTGGGTCGCAAGGTATTCACAGGTGTTCATAGCTATCCGCATCTGTTCATGAGTGTTCGTAGGTGTTTGCAGCTGTGTTCTGCAAACACTGCGGAATTTTCTACATAATTGAATTGAATTGATCATTTATCCAAATAGATAAAAAAAAGAGTTTAGACACTATTGCTTTGATAGAGCGTCTAATCTGCTGTTTTTATCTAGTAACAATTTTGTTGCTGCCTTTTTACGATATATTTTCGCCTCAATTGGATCCCATTTCAATTGACGGCTGGATTGTAGGTAATCAATGAACATGAGTAATTATTCCACAATCCATCCTGCAAAAATATTAGAAGGTAAAATGTTAGCGTTAGAATACTTCGAAAAATAGTAGAAAGAAGAAAATAAATTATTGAGCTTACCCCTCCTGTTGAGTATATTTTTCATTTCGGTAATCTTCCAGGCGTGCTTATTGAATGGAAAAATACCGGGTAGTGTCTTTTTCAATAGATTAGTTAACCTGAGAAAAGCCTTCCTCCTGGATGTTATTGACAGGAAATTGTAGTGGATGAACTTTTCTTCGTGCATATCTATACATATTAAATATCAGTGTGCATCTGTACAAATAGGGATGAAAATATATCTACACTTTTGGGTAGACTCACGAATTTTCTGAAGCTCCGCGACCACAATAACATTATCTACACCAAAGTGTGTTGCCAACTGTAATAAAACGTTGAAAGAAAACAAAAGCATTAGAAATTTAGACTTTACGCACAAACAATCTAAAAGCTCCAAGGTTTGAGAGATAATATCTCGAAAAGTGAGATGCAAAATATACATTTGAGAAAAATTTCAGGATACACAATTTGGCGTTTCTTTAGAAAAAAAAAAGTAGGCGTCTATTATTTCGTCACCGATATAGGCAAAGCCGCATAGTACTCTGTACAACTCTATGACTACCACCACTATGTCTGCTCAGCGGCCCAGATTATGGATCTACAATTGAACATAATAATACAAAGACGATGAATAAATGACGTTCATAAAACTTGAATGTGATAAAAACCTTATTTCGTGAATATTACAACTTATCGAGCAGCAGCTTTAGCAAGCTCTCTACGGCTTCGATCTCTTAGTCTTCTAACATGCTCTTAGCAATATGAGACTTGTAGAAAAAAAAAGGAACAAGCATCAGATAGAACATTTCACAAATTAAAAAGAAAGTATGGTTGTTCGTGGGCGTTCACAGAACGCAGTTGCGGACAAATACGAGCAGCAGCGAACACCCGCAATCACCCACGAACACATGAGATCACCCGCGAACACCTGCTTAGATGTGCGAATGGCTGCGAATTTAACATACCCATTTAACGAGTTCGACAATACATTGTTCTTCCTTGATTAGTTTTGTGTATGCTAGAATAGGTTTGCTCTCGTCAATCGTAATCAACTCTTTTTCATATTGTTCATTCTTCTCATTATTTTTAACCAAATTTTCCTCCTCCGATATTTCCTTCACCACCTCCGTATTAATGGCTTCGACAATATTCATAATATTATTATTTGTTACAGCGACAGCAACCATACCGGTGGTCAGAGAAGGGGGAGAACAGCATAAGTTGATAGCGATTATGCTACTAACGCCTTGGGGAAGGTGGAGAAGGCATATCTGCTTCTTTCTCCTCCGACTCTTTCTCCCCCATGATCACCTCCGCTGAGCATGCTTCTGGAGCATTAGGGGAAGATAGAGGAGCGATATCTGCTTCTTTCTCCTCCGATTCTTTCTCCCCCATTATCACCTCAGCGGATTTTGCTTCTGGAGCTTACGGAGAAGATAGAAAAAGGATATCTTCTCCCATTAGTTCTGAAGCTTTAGGTAGAGGAGGGATATCTGCTTCCGTTGCTTCTGAAGCTTTAGAGGAAGGCAAATGAGCTCTATAGCTAATTTTATAGTTATCTTATTCCAAGTCATCTTCATCCTCACTTTCATGTTTCAACCTGTATAACAGCTTAGCAACTCCAGCTGTGTTCCTTGCTTGCGTTGTTCTTGGTTTTTCTCGACATAGCAACTCTGGGTTTGAGCGAGGATCGACCAGCTTAACGCCATCTTTCTTTCGCACCTGATACGGTTGGCTGCAGCGAGCTTGGTGCCTAAGTCACCGACCTCGCTCCTCATTCTTATCTTGTTGAGTTTCTGAAGGTGACTTATGATAGGCAATTGTTACTCTGTGAGATGAATCGGGAGTTATTTTCGCTCTGTTGGGAAGTTGAATAAGATTTCCTTCAACTACTTTCTCCAGCAGCGTCCTAATTTTTTCGACCTCCGTCTTCACATTTACAACATCAGTCTTCACCTTATCTACAGATTTTTTGAGATATGCAGGTAGTAATTTTGCTATCATGATGGTTCGACCAGATAATTTTCCATGCTCGAATCCCTTTCTTTGACGCGGAAGTAACTTTTCTGGAGACTTCACCGACCCAGCATAATCACTTCGTTGGGATCCTTCCAATTGGCTTTCCTCTTCAACTTCGACTTTCTTTTTTGTCCGCATGCGGAGAGGAACAGTAACATCTATTTTCCAAACAAGAGTTCCGGGTATCAGCTTTCGCTCTTCTTCGATCAAAACAATAGCAGTGTGGAATGAATAGATGGAGAGAAGCTTAAATTCCTTTTCAGCATTCTTAGCGATTGTATCTCGTACTCCACTCCATTTATAGAGACGAGGAGAAGCATTTCACCTTGGAGGATTCATGGATACCAACCTCTCGTAATAATGTGTTGTGAAAACATGTTTACAAGGATAAAGATATGAATTATGTGATTTTCGTAAATATTCGTAGGTGGTCACGGGTGTTCGTAGGTTTTCACAGTAACAACCGCAAACACCCGAGATCACATGTGAACAACCGCAAAAAACTGCGAACAACCGCGAACACCTGAGAATAAGTGTTTTGCAAGTATTCTCAGCTGTTAAACACCAATGCTCGCGGGTGTATGCTGGTGTTCGCAGCTTTTCACGGATATTTGCAATGTTCGTAGCAATTCGCAGTTGTTCGCAGTATCGAACTGCAAACAGCTGGGAACACCCGCTAGCAGCTGGAAACACCGGCTAGCAGCTGGAAACACCCGCGCGAACACCCGCGAACATTTGCAAACACTTACACGAACATTTGCAAACACTTATACTTAAATTATATATATTATATATATAATATATAATATAATATATATATATAATATTTATATATATATATATATATATATATATATATATTATGGATGTTTACTTAAATTCTACACTCCTATATATATATATATTATATAATATATATATATATATATATATATATTATGGATGTTTACTTAAATTCTACACTCCAAAATATCAAACACCTTCCGTCCCCAAGCCACAAGCAAGTCGCAGTACCTTGAGATTAAGTAAAATTTGACTAATTTTATCTGTGATGCAAAATGAAGAATCTATTCTATACAAAATCTGTTTCAGTTCACATCAGAAGAATATATAAAATGAAGAATGTAAGAAGGCAATGTCTTTTATTAGTTCAAGAATATGTTATCGGTAACTAGACCATTATTAATTCACTCACTGGGACTGGGAAAGCACCTTTTAGCTCCTTCGCGGAGATTTGCCAAGTCGACTTCTTACGACCCACCACAAAACAACGGTAATGTATGTATAAATGTGGTCTCAGTAAAATTATTTTGGAGGCTCCTCGTGTCCCTTTCCTCTACCACGCAATATATCACCCAAGTTACCCCTCATGATCCAACGACGTCCTGTATCATCACTCTGGGCCTGAGGGCTAGGCTGAGGAGATGCAGCAGGAGTCTCGGAGGGCTCACCACTGCTTTCTCGTTTTGCTAAGAGTCCATTTTCACCAAAGAAACTAGTAACCGACGATGCAATGCCGAGGTGGGTCCCCATCACCTTGCTAATCGTATCTAATGTCCCGCCTGACCTGTCTTTCATAATAATTTCCAGTGCTTCCTTGTGGGCAGGATCTAGACTATCGGGATCTTTCAGCAAGTTTTGTATGGCAGGCAATAAGAAGTCTCTTACGCTGATTGCAGGAAGATCTGCAGCAAAAAAGATGATGATCAGGTACAGGGTAAAAATGCATCTTGCATGTGTACCAACTTGGTCACTAATGAAGAAGTAAGAAAGGTAATTAGTTTGTCTTCTCTTTCCAAGGTCTGTAGAAGTATCTATATGAACATATATATTTTGATATAACATAAATCAAGAATAGAGTTCCTAAAAGTTGACTTCATACATCCAATAAAAGGGAATGCTGGGGAGAATAGCAAGTTGACATGCATATTGCATTCAAATTTCTTTTAAAAAAAAAAAAAACAGATGATGATGAAGAAGCCAATCATACAGAAATTTGCTAGAACAATATTAATCTGACAAGGAAAAACCACTACAAAAAAGCCAGTTAGGAAGTCATGAATGGGAAACTGCAAGATACTGAAGCAACATACAAAGAGATCAGTCGTTAGGAAATAAGAACACATGGTAAAAACAAAATATGACCGTTGCTATTGATATAAATACTAATTTAAGAAAAGTCACAAATTATTAATGTGCATATATGCAGGGTAAAGAGGAAACGAGATATGTGTAATAGTAGCTGCAATGTAGCATTAATTTGTAAACCACCTCATCAACCATACACAGTAGGAAATTAAATTGGGAAGATCGATACTAGTAAAATAAGGTGTAAAGATGACATGCAAGGGCTATAAAGAATGTTTAAAAGAGTTGAGAAATATTCGGGTTGCCTTGTACAAAACACCAAAAAGTTACCTCCACAAGATTCACGTTAAACTAAACAAAGAACAACTGAAGACCAACCAAAAAAAAAAAACAAAGCCAATTAAGCGCATAAACAACATACATCACTTATATTTGGTCAAAATTAACATGAAAATTTCTAGGCTTTGTTTAATAGCAAACCTGTCGCATCCAGAGCGCGTAACGCTTCACAGAATGCATTTGCTCTCTCACACCTACGTACTAGATCACTAGGTGAGGGCGTACCAGTGAGATGAAAAATCTTGGACAGAAGATGTGTGCTATGTCAAGGAAATAAATGGTTATCATAAAGGAACATAACGAACAGAACCATAACAAGTTTATAATTGCTTAAAGGCTCAACAAACTGCATTCTCTAATGAAATTCACGTTTGGTTTTCGTGCATATGACAAGGATATATTCTCGAAGTCTATCTGTTGTATGTGGTACAGCCACCACCAGTGCTCTAACAACAGCAGTAGTAGCCTCATGTGATCCATCTTCCAGGAAAGCATCCATTTGCACACGTATCTTGTCAACAATCTACAAAAGCAAATTCCTTGATCAAAGAGTCGAGATATTCCTATAAAATCAATTAAAGAAAGCACAAACATGTTTACCATGTCATTCTTCAAATTCTGCACAACAGCTCCAAAAGCATCTATACTAGCATATTTCACATTCAAGTTTTGATCAGAACCAAGTGTAATAAGTGCAGGTACGACTTGGGTGGAAGCAACTTTGACATCAACATATGGAACCTACCAAGAACAGTAAGTTTATTATAAGGGGGAAAAATTAAAGATCAAAATAAAAGAAAACCAAGTAGACCAATTTCATAAAGAAAAGAGTTCCTTTATAGTATTGGGACAGAACATACAAGAACTTTCAACAGCCTTGTCGCATTAATCTTCATGTTTACATTGGCACTCACAACCATTTCCCACAAGATATTAAAGATGATACCATGGTGTTCTTCAAATGTGCTGCACCGTAACTCATTAGGTTTTACAAAGAAAAACAGAGAGTTCCATCAATTAGCAAAAACATAGTCAGTAACATAGATAGTCTTCAAGACACTGACCAAAGGAAGCGAAGTGCGTCAATAAGCTCAACAGAGCGACCTGCAGACCATGGACCCTCTTTCCCAGTGTTCTGGACTAATAGCTTCCGCAAGTATCCAGAAAGTAGTTCTTTCTTTGATGAAGCGCCAAGTATGCCACACAACAACAGTGGAAGCACACACATTATAGAAAGCCTCTCTGCTGTAGCTGTTCTAGGTCGCAAACCTACAACAACGGTAGGAGGGTGATGGAAGAATCATGATCCTGAACTTCTTGAGAAGAGTAATCTAAAACATCAATACCATTTACACGAGATTGTGTAGATGTAGGGAAAAATGTAAAGTCAGCATTATCCCCAACAGCAACCAAGAAAACTGGTAGCATTATATGTTGTAGATAATCATCCCCAAAGAGGTCAGAAGCACTCAGTAGGATCTGCATAACAACATGACATATAAACACTGAGGTAACAAACAAATTAAGCAAGCATCTCAACTATCTGAGTCCCATAGAGCAAACCTTCGTTATTCGGTTTCTCAGATTGTCTTCCTTTTGAGGTAAGAGACAAGCAAGTTGAATAAGGTCATGAAAACAATCAATATGCAACCACTCAAACTCAGGCCAATCCACGTGGCCCCTGTCCCAGAAATATCAAGTTGTCAATATAGGATATTCAATATATTACCAAAACCAAATGAAACATAACCAGCATGCACCCTTTCAAAGTTGTATTATAATGATGATGCCATCACTATACTAAACTGTAAACTTGAACTTTCAAGTTGATTGTTTTCGTCTAAGTTATAACTTATAACAATAATAATTTGTTGCGCTCAATACACACCCTGCGTATAATTGAAGCAAAGCTGGAGAGAAAAAATAGGTTGTAGTCTCTGATCCGCTGATGGGATCCAAAAAAGTGAAAGGGCAGGTTTCAATTGCTTTCTGGCAAATGTCTGGAAGCAATTGTATCAGCATCTGTAATAAAACATCAATATTCCAACGTTCCCCTTCTCCTAGGACACGAAGATAGGATTCTAGAGAACCTGCAACCCCTGAAACAGGAGGACAACGCTGACAAATTAAAGAAAACATCAGTACAATGAAAATGTTTCCTTGCCAACAGGAAACTGTTCAAAACATGCTGGTTAGTGGACATACCTGACCGGAAGCTAATAGATGAGCCATTAATATTCGTAACACATGATCCAGCTTCCCGCCCCACTTTATAACAGCAGGAAGCAGTTCTTTGAGTGTGGTATCTACCACCATTCTCGAGGGATCACATGCAAGTTGGAACATCAGCTCCTCAACCTATCAAACAAACTTTGTTATTCAGAATTAATACTGCTGCATAAAGATTTATTTGTTTTTACTTTCTTTATCTAGGAATAAGCTTTGGGCCATTCCTGAAGCAATGTTCCAGCCTGTTTTAGAGCTTACATTGCTGCCAATTCTGTGAAGTCAAATTTCTGCTCCATGATTGCCCCTGAGCATTAACGAGGCTGACCTTGAAATATTTGTCCAGATTGGGGAAAAGTGGAAGAAGCATTGCCAAATTGTGAGCAGCAGCCTCACGTACAATTGTAGCAGAGTCTTCGATTAGTTGTTGGACGATTGATAAAATCAAAGAGTCACGGATCTCAGGCCGGACGAACTGTGCAAGCTCTCCGCATGATTGAGCTACCAGCAGTCTCCGCTCTTCATGCGTGTAATTTATCTATAAATTCAAATTATGCATTTCATAAATACTACAAACAGAAGAAGGTCATGGAAAACATGTCTGATCCACGCAGTCATTTGCCTCTTGCCCCGGTTAGAAAGTTTATGAATATATCCTTGGACCTCTCCTCTTAAGTCTCACCCACTCTTCTCCCAAATGCATATGCCAACCCTTTGAATCGAACCCATCACCACTTTACACTAATGGGAGAGAGGAAAAAGGAGGGACAAGTAGCGAGCTACCTAGAATTACTCAAAGTCCCCCCCCGCCCCCCCCCCTCCCCCCCCCCCCCCCCCCCCCCCCCCCCCCCCCCCAAAAAAAAAAAAAAAAAAAAACCACCACCACCACCCCAAAGCAAGCATTTAAACACTTTCAGAAACTTGTGGCCAGTACTCTACATAATTCATTTTTCAGAGGGCTATTAGGTGCATCGCCTGGTTATCTGAGCAAGAGGCACTTCCCTTTTTCCTCATAGGTATTCCTTATAACTGTAAAAAGAGAAGCAAAACATGCTGAAAAATGAATACCTGTTCCCAGCATTGGGGAAGCAATTCTGTTTCGGTTCTCATCTCTCCAACATTCTTAGCAAGACTAACACAAGCCTGAAGCAAAATGATTATTATAAGAAAGTTATTCTCTACAAGATAATGCTCAGTTATTCCTGAAAGTTTAATATAGTACTATTAACCCAAACTTACATCCATTATAATTCGTCTTTGTTGCTCATCTGGTCGTTTAATTAAATTAAACAATGTGTGCGTTAGCGAGTCCCTCACACTGCTATCAGGATGGCGCTCAATTGCGCACATAATAAGAGGAAGAAGTTCCTGTACAAACATATATTGAAGATTAGGAGCAAAGAGAAATAAACTGCAAGCAACAGATTAAAAAAAAAGATCTTCAATGCAACCTCACGGTGATTGATTAAGACATAAGGAACAATTTTTGGCAGAGCATCAGAAAGTATCTGAATAGTTTCCAGGACCTACATAAAAGCCAGTTAATCAGACAAATAGAGGAAAAGGAAAATTAAAAAAGAGGTCAATGAAGAACAGACATACCACTTTGCCAGAAGCCGCTTTTTTCTTAGGACTTTCTGGTGTCAAAACTAACTGATTATCTACAATTTTTGATCCAGAAATAAGCTCGTTGCTGTTACCATTACCATTACAAGAAGTTGATAAATGCTCTGAGGTAGTATCGCTTTCTCCAGGAATGTGGCTTCCAACATTTTCAACAAATGGGACATCAGAGACTGGGTCACAGGGTCCAGAAACCATCTCTCTGTTTAGACTTATCTGATCATCTTTGCCCTGATGCTGATTATCCACATTCATATGGTTCAAAGACTCAGAACTCTTTACATGTGAAATAGTTCCTTTCAGCTCTTCCATACTTGTTGCGGAATCCACTTCTTCCACATTGATGCTAAAAATTGGTTGCTTCAGTTCATGCTCACCCACCATCCATCCTTTACTAGCTCGTGACCCTTCTATGTACATCTTCAGTGAAGTGATCTCAGCCCGGCAATCATTAAGTTGCTTCCTTTGAAACTCCAATGATTGTTTCAGATCTTGTACCTTAAAGATAATTTCAGACACATTAAGCTAAATTGGTCATGCCTTCGGAGTAGGGAGAATGAATGGTAGGTCATTACCATCAGATCCTTCTCTTTCAGCTCCTTTTGTGCAGCTTCTAGTGACTTTGTCAGTAATACTACTTGGCTGTCAGACAATGTCTTGCTCTTCAGAAAGGAACTTTTCTCAGCATTAAGCCTCTCATTTTCCTTCATTAATGATTCATTTTCTTGGAGAACCCTGATTTTTTCCTGTGAGGAGAAAATTATAAGCAAACAGGATATACAACAATACTATATGGCATGATCAATGTAATGTCAACCACTAAAGATTTGACTCACAGTTAGGAGAAATCGAAGTATTTTTATAAGAAAATACATTTATATGATGTCAATAACGTGCATAGAGGAATCTAAAAGACAAGCAACGAGCATGGCTTCCATGGTCGCTTGAAGGAAAGTGAAAAAGAAAAAAAGGGGAAACTAAAGAAGAAAAGCATGCAACAAAACTCAAAACTATTCTGGTTCAAAGAAAATCCACATTTCAAGTTTCTGAAATGCCAAGGCCATCCACGCACTAGGACTGCTGCAAGGTTAATGAAACCAAAAAGAAAGCTAGTTCTTAGAACTAGGTGTAAGAGCAAATGGTCCAACAAAAAAAAGATGATGACACGAGTTGAACGTCAAGCTTGGGCTATTTGATAAAATGAAGCATATTTTGCTTGAAATATACATGAGTTTTTTAACAAAACCTTCCTCTACAGACTCTTGAGCATTTTGTGCATTCACTTTCTGTGAGATAAATCTGTGGGTTCATGTGTGTGCATATGTGAGACTGAGAGAAACGAGAGGGACAGATGGTGCATAAGAGAGGGAGGATGAAGATTTGTCTATATTATGTGCGTAGAAAGGGCAAGATCTATGTGTGTATGAGAGATAGAGAGAGAAGAGAGAAAGATCTCTCAAGGAAAGAGGACGCAATTTTTCTGCATTATGAGCAGTAAGGACACAGCTCAAAATGCATCCAAGGGCACCAAATTGTTCAATTTCAATATAAGGTTCAAAGCTTATACCTTCCTTGTGCCAATAATTTTGATGTTGTGCACCTGCGCAGTGATCACTTCCAAACTAATAAGCAAAAAATAAAGAACGGTCTAAAGATGGGCATCTTTTATTTGTTAACGAACTTGATGCAAGAAGTACACAAGCATCCAATTCCATGCCAATCAAGAAAGTAGGACGGAGGCTATGGAAACTCTTACAAGTGAATTGCAAGAAAACAACATGCACAAAATTATTCATCTCTTTTTTTAAAGTGAAAATTGGTGTAGCTTCTCACTAATGACAGCTTATCCAGTGAGTCGCGGCAGTACAACAACCAAAAAAAAATATATATATATCCGTTACAGTACGTAATCATTACACTGCAGAACATCAGCAATGACTTGCAAACCAAAGTTTAAAGTTCACTCTTTGAGGCAATTCTTTAAATAGAGATTTGACAAGGAATAGCAATCTAGCATACATGCACACTCAGAACACCCACTTGCTATGTGTAATCCCAATAATTTGGTTTTTTTTTCTCACAATCCAAAATAGCTAAGCATCCTACTGAAAGGATTTTAACAGCAATTAAGCATCAGGCCACTATGCTTCACAGTAAACTTGAGTTCCTGAGCAGTTGCCTGAGCAATTGTAATTGTCAAGTGTCCAGAAGTGTTCACATGTTATAATAGAGTTTCTAGCCGTCGTTCTACGACGTTATCAAGTGTTTTCAAAGAGGTCAAAAATGTTTCTAAGGTATTCATTGGTATTTCTAAGGTTCTTGAACACATTACAACATTTCATAACACATGAGTATCTCCAAACAATTTTAAAACATCCGCTGAATAATTTATCTTTGATCTATACAAGGTTTTCCATGTCATGCCGAGCCGAAATTTGGTGCTAACCATGTCGAGCTGACCGTGCCATGCCGACCATGCAAATAATAAAATCCAATTTTTTTTTAAAAAACAAAAACAAATTATTAGAAATGTGCCAACCATGCCTGTCGACACAAGTGTGTGCTAGCCAGCACTAGCACCATGATGAAAAATGACCATGCCACCATGTTCCATGACAGATCACCGTAGGAGGCACAACGCATGCCGCCCGGCATGCAAAATCATGGACAATACATTTGAACACCTCATAATATACTAAAACACCTAAAATACCCGCTGAACATTTTAGCTTTTATCTTAAATTCATCCGAACACCTCATGACATATCAAAATATCCCATGACAACTACTTATTTAGAGTACCTAATAAATGGATAAGAACGATTAAATGGTATGAACAATTTGTGAGCTTTTAGAATAGATGGTAGACGGAGTTTTAGCGAAAGTTTACGAGAAAATTAACAAGTTTCAAAAAAGATTTACACCATCTTTAACCCAAAAAAGCATAGAAACAATCGTGGACCTTAAACTATATAACATTATGCACCGATCTCTCAAAATAATAACTTGTACGAAAGCACCATTAACAACAAAATTTGAAGCAAACTGAAGAACACAAAACTTAATATTGTCAGTGGAATACGGAAAGTCCATGGTGGGTTAACAACGCTTCCAAAAAACTCCAACTCATCCGATCATACGCCTTTTCCATGTCTGCTTTGACCAGCATCAAGGCCTGTGACATAGGTGCTTGCTTCAGAGAGAGCAATATCACTTGGGCCAACATAATATTCTCTGATATTTGCCTTCCAGGGACAAGAGCCCCTTGTTCATCAAAGCATAATATTCTCTGATATTTGCCTTCCAGGGACAAGAGCCCCTTGTTCATCAAAGATGAGGTAGTGCAGTACATTCTTCAAAGGATTGACCAAGATCTTCATGACTATCTTGCAGAGGGTGGTGCCACCCATGGGTTTATTTGTTATGAAGATCGCACAAAATTGAGCCCTTTACTATCAGAGTTTCCCCAAGGTAATCTTAGGTGTAAAAAAAAAAAAAAAAAAAAAAAAAAAAAAAAAAAAGAAAAGAAAAAAAAAAAAAACGAAAAAAAGAAAAAGAGATTAACATTGATTTTAATCGCCTTCTAAATAGACAAAGCATGGGTCCTGCAAATTGTAAAACTGCTTCATTTACAAAGATGACATGTAAGGATCGATGGAGACGAAACAGCTATGCATGGAGTTGGAGTCCAAGGAAGAGAGGACTTGGGCGGTGTGAAGGAGTGTGAAAGATGTGGAGAGATAAATAAAGAGAGATCTAGAAGTCGGACAATATGGTACCGACCGAGACACCATCGTGAGATAGGAATGTATCGAATGACGGCGACAACAACATTTAAATGCAACGGAAGTTTAAACCAGCAAGGTTGAGAAATCCAATAAGAGGAAGCGAGAAAGTGAGGGAGCAAAGAGAAAAAATCTTCCAAAAGAAGCTTTTGATATTTGTGTATTATTCCTAATTTCTTTTCAAACTCAAAACAGCTGAACAATTTGAGAAGCTATTTTATGAAACTCTCATATTAAAGTGAAAGGCATTTTTATCATTTCACAGATCCTGGAGGCCCTGTTGTTCCAACACTAAGGGGCCCTATTTATGAGGCCACTGTTTTGCCTAATGCCTTAATATAAATACACTTACATAATGCACCTGCACTTCCGTATAAGAAAGCGAAACAAGCAAAAGCGTTGCTGTTTCAAAATAAGGTATCATGAATCCGAACGGACCTAAGTGAAATAAATTTTCATTTTGGGGCCCCAACTTTACTTTCTCTTTAAAAAGAATACCAAGAACATTTACGGATGTATTAAAGAATGTGGGATATCATATTCCCAAGCTCTGTGAGACTACACACATCATGCTAGTTCTTCAACATTATGTAAGGGTCACATCTTACCATGAAATAAAGATAACTTGAAAATGGCCAAATTTTGCATTTTAGCATGCAATAAGATATATAAATGGGAGGCAAAATGCAGAAATCAAGTGAATAGTAGATACAAGCGAAAGACAAGTAATTCATGCCACAACTGTACCACGAATAATGCCATGAATTCTTCATGGTTCAAATTGTTAATTAAATGATGGCCCCTACTTTACAAAATTGTCAAATAAGCCCCTGTCGTTTCTGGAAAATTTATAAAAACACTCCAAAACACACACACACACACACACACACACACACATATATATATATATATATATATATATATTATATATATAGAAAAAAAGGAATTGAATACGAAAAATAAATTTTGGTATGCTTTACAACTTTTGTATTCAAAAGTTTTTCAAAAATTGTTTCCAAGTAGATTTTTCGAGGCGCCAACGTTTTTGTAAGTAGTGAAGACTTTGGAACCTTAAAACACCTACTTAGATATTTTCTTAAAAAATCAATATAAAAGTTGTAGGGCATGGCAAAATCTACTTTTTTTTTTCATATTCAAAGTTTTCCCCAAAAATACTTAAAACAAGTGTTTTAGCTTGATTTAGCAAATATTAAAAAAAAAAAAGCAGAGGTTTATTTGGGAGGGCGGTATAGAAGGAAAGGATGATATGACATCATTCCCAAAAAATGAACTTGGAGATAAAACTCGTGATCATTCTCGTACCTTCTAGCAGTGCTCTAAGAAAAATACCACTATGCATAAACTCAAAAGATCCAGTACGTATAAACGATACCTCTGCAGCTTGAACAGTAGATGAAAGAAATTGATAATAGTAATGTCGCAAAGCATCAGATATACATGCTGGACTATTGGTCCAAATATCAAGGTTCTGATCAGCAACCTGGACAAAGGAAAAGAAGTCAACAAAGTGGCATGCATAACTGATTTACTGCAACAGTCATTATTAGAATTTTAACAAAACAAAGAAAGAAAGGGAAGGTTAGTTGCAATATAAGTATAGAAGTACCAAGATTCATACATAAGCAAACACCTTAAATTGCTTCGTCAAGAAGAAAGAAAATTATTTCCTAATCTATGCTGGTTTAGGTGCCGCCTCTTCTAAAACTAAAGGCACAAGCACGACCTAGCTTAGTGATTATAACCTTGGACTTGTGAACTTGTAGAGCTAAACTAAAGAAATTCAAGTTTACTCCTTCAAGATAAAAGACAATTATTTCTGAACTGACAGTAAAAAAAAAAAAAAATTTAATTGCTAACTATTAAGTCAGCATATGTATAAACCTAACAAATACAGCGAAGAATAGTTAGGGATACTAGATGTGTCATGAATTAAAGAGTAAAATGCAGGAAAATTGTAAGTCATGAGTAGGTTTTATGGCCGACTTATGATCCAACAAACTTAACAAGGTCAGTTGGAGAAATCTTTCACAGCAACAAATATATTCATCAGATAAAAACATGGCGTTCTTCCAACTATAACCTTGCTGCTTTACTTTCCTTGACTGAGTCAATGGATGCTTTCAGAAATGTCTCCAGACATGGTTCACAGCCTACAATTACACATCTGATAAGTAAAAAGAGTATTGTGCGGTTGATCACATAAAAAGGGATAAGTTTAGTCAGTAATGATCAACTTCTGAAAGCCTTAGAGCTCCAATCAAAAGATTTATTGGAGAACCACCATCTAACTGTAGAAAACCCCTCCCCCACCCTAAAAAAAATAGACTGCATCCTAGCCTGCTTTGTAATGAATCCCGGTTCATGCTGATCAACATGGACATGCTCAAACAACCAACACATAAAAAGAACACATAGAATAGACCCTGTTTCAGAATATCATACTTGTATGGTTAAATAGAAGGATAGCGGTTTCTAACAATCACAACTCATCAATAAGCACCATTGAAACGGTTATGGACAAACAGTCTACAAATGTACACTTTACTTCACGCCTCCAACCATGATATATGATATGCCCTAAACATGGCTAGCTTAGCTATATGTAAGACGCCCAATTTACAACAGCACACTACTTCAACACAGCTTTTGGATAGTAATCCAAAAGAAGCAATCTCTGGAGTTCCAGAAAATGGAAATTAGCTTCGTAACTTGAAATTGGTTCTTTGCTCCCTATAGCTCTTTATTTTTAACATAACATTTGACCATTATAGCACTCCAAGCTAAGAAATGTCAATATTCTAATTCCACTTCTTTTAAACTTTACTAATTTAACTCACAAATAACAGGACCTGCCAATAATAGATGGAAATTTTACTCACAAATAACAGGACTCACAAACTTTACTAATTCCACTTCTTTTAAACTTCTTTCAAACTTTACTAATATAACTACCGAGGAGGAAGTCACTTCATGCAAGGTAAAGAGGGCACTCCAATTGCAGACATGCTACATGGCACCTAATTTGCAGAGTGTACATTCACACTCTTGCATTAGTTGAACAGAATACGAGCAAAGAAGGAGATGGAGCATATTGTAAGGTCCATGAGGGGCTAGGATGAAGGAGAGCCACATGTTCCATGAAAGGAAATAACCTTTTAGGCATACTCTTAAATTTCAAGGCATGATAGAGAGGTATCAAGAAAAACACGATAAATGATGCACGAGATAATGTAAATTTATATTAGAAGATGAACGAAAGTGGTCATAAAGGTGATGAGAAGAGGAAGGAAGTGGCAGCAATCCAAGTTTTGGAATATAGAAAGGGGCATCAAAAGTGCAACCAAATGAAAATAAGGTTAGGCAGTCATTACAGTTATACGTTACGTTGGGGAATATAGGTTTGAGGTGTCAAAGAGCCAGGATGGTCATGGGCCATAAGAAGTGAGCATTGACAGAACACTTACCTAGGCCCAGGAACATGCCTTTATAAAAATAATTGAAAATGACACATAGAAATGTTTGCAAGCCGGTTGGTTTGGGGTTAGGATGGCTCGGCTATCTAATACCCCTAAATAAAAGTCAGGTTGGAGAATCACAAGTATAGTAGAATTAGTAATCAGGACATTACTAGACTGATTTTCTGGATGCAGAATTTATCAGTTGTGTGCCCAAAGAAAGAAGTTACAGCATTGTCTATGCAACCCTAATTTAATTGGATAAACATACGTTGTACGGAGTTCTATCACATAGAGTTAAAACTTAAAGTTCTCCAAAATTTTGCTTATCAATTAATTCCAATTTGATTAGTTCAATATCCATTAACAAAGTTTCATTTTAAGTAAAATTCTTAACCCCCAACATCATGTTAATCATGCACTACTATTACCTACCTCTTCATAAAATGTCATAGCTGTGAGACGATATCCTGCCAAAACTAAGTATTCCTTCACAGCACAGTTAAGATCCTTCCTTTCTGTATCCTTGAGTGGACCGAAGTCAATTACAGGTCTCTCCCTCATATCTAACTGACTTGTAGAAGCATCATTTCTGGACACATCTGCTTGTATCTCTATAATATAATAGAAAATGAGAAATGTCAGAAGTCTAAACGAGAAATGTCAGAAGCTAAGAACTTATTTTACACAATTCGTCAAGAAGAGGTACCTATAAAAGTACATGTAAATCCAAGATATTATATGCTAAGGTGATGTCATATGTCTATTTGTTTCTATTATCACAACTTGCTTGCGACATATTTGCTAAATGATTCACCATCTGTCAAAACAGATGTCAAAAGTGTAACAAGGTTTAGGCCTTCTTAGAGCAAGTTAAGCTAAGCTACTTACAAACAACAACCACATTATGAACTTAATTACCTCAAAATATATTCAATATCTTAATCAAAGAGAAAAAACTGACCACCATCAACAAGAATCGAGTCTGCTAGCTTCTGCAACTCTTCTTTTAGTCTTGAAACATCTTCTTTTGCTAGTCGCAGTTCATATTCACTAATTGCTAATTTCTCTTGTGCTTCTAGCTTCTCTTCAAGCAGAGTTTGTGGATCTGCAACTGAACCACAAGCACAGTCATCCAAAACCAAACCGTGTCAATATGCAAGTTCAAGCTGTAGTTTTGGTACTTGACTGCACTGCAATGAACCTTGCACCTTTTTTTTTTTGAGTACCATTTGTATTCATAACTAAAAAATGGACACCCAAGCAAGATATGATTACATAAATTGCCAAAATACTGAAACACATGCAAGAATTAACCTTACTTATACACCTAACATCTGCATTTCATAATCTCCGTCATGCATTCTAGTCATCGAGCAACAGCCAGAATTCTTTTCTTTTTTTCCTTAGACAACAAGGCGAACCCCAGCCCTAAGCTGACACTTTGGACGGTTCGGACGTGAATTTGGCTAATACTTGTCCACCAGGCCAGACAAAGTTACTGAGTCACGCTCAAACCAGTCGATCACACCATTAGGAATGTGAATTGTCAAATTACTGAGTAACTTTGAAGAATAATGTTAATATTTACCAAGGACAGAATTGAATCTGGCGATGAGATCAGGTGGGAAGAGATTGGGATCAGAGAAGAATTCACGGAGTCGGATTGCCTGGTCGTGGCGACCGTCTTCAATGAGCTCGTGAAGGAGCTCGAACGCTGTTAGATGATACTTCTCCTGAAGAAGGAAATTGACGACGCAGTTGCACAGAGACGAGCGCTCCACCTCCGCCGCCCGCGCCTCCGCCGCCCGCGCCGCCGCCGCCACCGACGCCGCGTCCATCCCCGACGCCGTCCCTCAGACCGG
Organism: Xerophyta viscosa; assembly: GCA_002076135.1. Classification (NCBI taxonomy): domain Eukaryota; kingdom Viridiplantae; phylum Streptophyta; class Magnoliopsida; order Pandanales; family Velloziaceae; genus Xerophyta; species Xerophyta viscosa. The sequence goes on from MJHO01000252.1 coordinate 23,318, forward strand.
ATGCTTCCCGCGCTGCCAGATCCAGATCCAGATCGAGCTAATTAAAGACTCTCTTGGGTCAATGTAGCAGAGGAAAGCAAAAATAATGAGACAGAGATCTCAAAGGCTCTTGAATGTTCATACGGCCCAATAAGATTCGGAACGCGGACTGCATATTAGTCCGGACGGACGGGCCCCTCGAAAAATCGACAGAATCAAACTGATAAGATCGAAAAATCGAGAGAATGTTCATGAGACGAGGGACGAATTTTGTCTGTTTCAACCTATTTACAATTCCTTTAAAGTGAAAAAAAAAAAAAATACAAGAGCTTGAATATCTTTCCTGGTAGCTCTAATATAAGAGAAAGACGATTATAAATAAGTATTATTTCAATTGTAAGTCACTAGATAATGTTTCTGTTATTTTGGAAAATCATTTCCTAGTTTCTTTTGCTGTAATAGGTTTATTTTTACATACATTTTCTTATAATATATTTGTTTTAGATCAATACAATTACTTGCTTACAAAAATATATATATATATTTTAAATATATTTAAAAATAAATCTAAATATATAATAGTATTACACTTAAATACATAAATAATTATACAATAATATTATTATAGAGAAAATTTAATTTTAATAAAAAAAATAAAAAATCAGCCTTTGGTCCGGTCTCTAGTCTTAACCATTTAGAGCGGACCAAAAATCGGTTATTCCATTGGTCTAGACCAGGGGCCGGACCAGACAGAACCAAATCGATCAGTTTGGTCTGGATCGGTACATGAAGATCCCTAATCGGAAGACTCCAAGCCCAGGTTTGATCACTCATAAAACAAAATCCGAGTTGATAGCTTAAACAAATATACTTTTAGAAAGAGAAATACCATATTAAAGTATATAAAGAGAGATCCCTACTTAAATTAAGACACTTGATGGACGTATGTGTCCATTCTTTTGTTTGGTTTATGGGAATCCATATCCAATTTTTTTATTAAAAAAAAATTACTTTTTAATTACTTTTCTAAAATCGTTTTAAAAAATTTTACAAAATTAAAACCTGATGGCATGTTAAACAGACGATCATATACCAGCACAGCATCACGGCGTAATGTGGTGCCATGCTGACAAATAGTCGCATTTTTAAGAGACGGTACGAATGTTGCATGTTAAATAGGTGACCGTTATATAACCTATTACATAGGCAATATTTATCGTGCTGTTATAACTGACATCATGCTCAGTTCCTACCCGAACCCAACTCAACCGTCCCCCTCCAACAACTCCAGCAGCACACCCCCCCCCCCCCCTCAGCGCGCCCACTCCGCACCTACCTCCCTCCAGCTCCTTCACCTTCCTCACATACAATATACATTATAATTTCAGCTTTTTTTTCATCTACTGCACAATATATACATAACAATACTTAAAACATCCCTTTAAATCGGATAAATTTTTATTCGATGATATCAATCTGTTTAACAAAAAGCTTTAAATAAAAGAATTATAGTATAAAAATATTTATATTTATATTTATACACAGAATCTGGAAGTTTTTTGTTTCGTTTTAACCTCCTAAATGATACCATATTCTTCTGATTGTTGCGTCGCTTCAGGAGCCTAAGCCTCTTGCTGCTGGGGTACCTCCTATGTAAGATCGATAATATCAATTGTGGAAAGTGCTTCATCATATTGTGACGGCCCTTGATCGTAATCGTAAAGCTGTGACGTTGATGGACTCTGCTCGTATATATATTGAGATTTAGATCATACCTAGATGAAAAAGTATATTCTCTAAAAACTAATTATATTTGATAAATTGGTAAACGCATACTTTATTATAAACATATTTTTATTTATTTGTTTGTTTAATTATGGTTATTTGTTATTTATCGTATCATCATATTGGTGCGTGTTTATGAATGTATGTGATAAACCCCATGAATAAGGACAATATACTTAGGATCATCATAGTAGATCATGATAATGAGAACTAATCATATTAATCCAAATCCAGAATATTCTTAGTTATAGCTACATTAAGTAGGGGCTCAATGTCATCGCAAAGACTACACAACTTACTGTTTCATATGATGAGGGTAGTGATCTCATTATTATTTGTGTTGTTGACACTGAAGTAAGTAAGTAGGTGCTCCTTAGATGAATGAGTTCACTGATTACTCGCTCAAGGAACACCAATGATGATCCAATCTTCCTTCGCGGTCCGAGAATGGCCGAGAGAGGCTGCTGTTGGAATGTTTTAGGATCTAAGAAGGAAGCAAGAACACAAGCAAAAATCTTTAAGTGGAAAAAGTGAGTCGGTCAAAGCTGTCGGCTCCGGTATTTCTTTACTAAGATTACACTTCTAAAACCACTAACCCTAACTCACAAGCCTAGCAAGGGTTATATATATGCTTGGACATTCCCAACCTCTTAATTATAGAAGAGCAATGAATACAAACTTATGGAACAACTAAAACACGTTGAATGCTTGGTCTCCTAAACAGCTGGCGTCGTTGGGTCTGCACTGCGCCAGAGCTGGTCGCGCGCCCGTTACTGGCGCCTGCATCGGTTCGCCTTCTGCGCGCACTCGAGGTCTGCGCCCGTGTGTTCCACCTCCCGCGCTCAGTCCTCGCGCACCTCCCGCACGCCCACACCAGTTCGGTCTCCCGCACTCATGCTTGGTTGGACACCTCGCACTCAAGTCATGTCTCGTCCTTCTTGACCCAAGACTCCTGGATCAAGTCTTCCCACCGTAAAGTACCATTGCTCCGAAATGGTCCATCTAGAACCTCAGATGAGGAAAAGCCTTGCGGCCCTCCTCCATAGAGTACCACATGGCCTTCGATGGCAAGCTCCCCCTTAGTCCCACTCGATACCGAGGTTGCTCTCCACTCCTGGTGGAGATGAACTTCTACTCCACAATGTTGTCTTCGGATAGGGGCCCTTCCCGCTCCAATTCCAACTCATCCATGGATGGCAGTAGTAGGGGTTGATCATCATCTAGCATGGAAGACTCGAACAACTTGAGCTTCTCCTCATTCACCACGGAATACATACCCATGTATGCAGCAAGTCCAATTGGAAGGCATTGTCACCATGCTTACGAAGTATCTTGAATGATCCATACCGTAAGTACTTCAGCTTGCATCGTTCCCCCTTGAATCTCTCCTTGCCGAGGTGTAGCCACACTCTATCCCCGGACCTGGAATGTAAGGGACCGAGTATTGGTCATTTGCGAGCCTTGTACTTCTCTTGCTTCCCTCTTGAGCCGCGCCTCTACCTTCCTCATGCACCTTTCTGAGAATGCTCAAGGAACCGAAGCGCCTTGCTTGATTCCTGACCTCTTAGATGTTTTTGACGACTTTACTCGGGAGAAAAAAGAAGGTTGGAAGTCGTCTCACCGCCTTACTCTTCTTCATGAAAATTATAACAAACTCGAGAAGGTGGTAGAGATCTTAGGTCCGTTTGTCGGCTACTTTCGTGGAAAGGACCGGGGTGTGTCCCCTCACGTGTACGATATCAGTCGTCTCTCGCGCTATCATGAATCGACCATCACCATATATGATGGTGGGTGTATTATTGGGAGTGATAGTAGGTATATGCTCGTAATATCCCTCGCCTACGTGGCCACTGATCTACTCCGTACCACAATGGAATCGACCTAATACTACTACCGTCTCTGTGCTCGCTCGAATGACGAAAGGAGATACTTAGCGTATCTACTCCTCCAAACGATCGCTAAGTGGCCTCTTTACTTCCAGCCCGATCTTCTGTCTCCATCTCGTTACAGTACTAACCTCGGTAGTGATTCTCATACAATCTATTACTCGCTGCGCTTCGTTTCATCAAAGCTCATATCTACACTAACCTCGGACTTTTACATCTCACTCTCGTTCGCGACTACAGTCAACTTATGAGAAGTAGACAACCTTACTCCTCTCAACGCTGGTGTTTGGAGTTTAGATTAAGTTCATCCAGACTACGCCTTAAATCAAGTTAACTTTCTAACTGAAAAGTCAAAATCTATTTAATATATTATATGCGCATAATTTAATTATGATTTTACTAAACTATGCACTGCTTTCGACCAATATTAATACATATACAATTTCAAACATTACTCTTCATAAGTCTATGACAGAACCTCTCTCTCTCCATCGCATCTCTGTGTAGTATGGTGCATCCAGCTGGGTACGGCTATGATGTCCCTCCGAACGGCGCAAGCCATGCATTGGGACTGTGCAGGGCTCAGCGCGTTTTCGTTTCCTCTCATTGCCCAGTTTTTATTATGTTTAAGGTGGAGATGATCCATCTCGTCCTATAATGTATAAATGTGGTGTTTGTCGGTTTGGAGAACCAGTATACAGGTTTGTATTTATTAAATCTTAATGTAACTTTTATTGGAGGGGAAATAAATATCCATCTGATCCCCAGTGTAATTATTTAAATTTCTAAGTATCTTCGTCATTAGTTATGAAGAATATATATTTTTAACTTTAATTATATTATCTAAAGAAAAACAATTAGGAATATGTATATGTCACGTAATATCGAGAAAAAAATAATATCCATCGCTTTCTTTGACTCGTCCATAAAAAATCATATTTCAGAGAAATATCCATTCTCTTCTGAATATTATGTACGTGCCATATACTTATCCCTATGATTTTATTAAATATATATATATATATAAATATATATATATATATAATATATATATATTTATAATATTTGATTAAATTTGCCAAAAAAAAGCTAGACTAAATTGATTTAAAAACGGATTAAAGAATTATTATTTAAGTAAATTTGGCCGCTATATGCCGAATTGCTTGGGCGGACCAAAGTGGTCCTGCCCGCAAGCAACGGCCGCCCGAGCTTGAAACGATTAAACTTGCTCCATTTATGTTTCGGGTCACCGGATTTGTGGATACGGGTTAAACCACGCACGACATATATACGCTTCGCGTCGGTCTCGTCGCCTGAGAGGTCTGTTGCTCGCGACGGTTTGGTTAAAGCCAGACTTAGATTCGTGAACCGCGCCGTCGTCTCGTATTGTTTTCGGACACGACGATGCCTGCAAGTGTCCCATATAGTATGAAGTTATGTTGAAGTACTCGACTGTTATACTCGCGCGCTCACATATATGAAACTCAGCGCATGCCATCTGTTTTTGGCTGAGCGTCGGCAATCGGCAGCATTCGCCGGCGGCGAGGGTCATTTTTATAGTTATCAAAGGAGCTAAGTTCCTGATGGTGATGTCAAAGACTAATTTTGATGTGACTTGTTGATAGTTATTGCAGTGGTGCAATTTTCTGTCATTATATTTTAAGTTCCGGCCGCTGTGGCTTTCGGTTTTTAGAGTTATCAAATGTGCTAAGTTCGATGATGAATGTCCAAAAACTTATTTTGATCGAGCATGATATTGTCCTTGTGACTGTGACGAGTTATTGAAGTCGTTGCATTTTCCTATATAACCAAAAATTTTAAGTTCCGAGCCCCGCGCCGTGGCCTACCCGCGGCCACTCGTAGATTGGTACCCCACCCGTGTATCGGTGCACTTCCTTATTTCTCACTTGTCCCCACCTTCGTCCACAGATACCATTTATATTAAGCTTCAATGGTACCCATTCTTGTGCCCTATTCGATGTAGTGACGTCCGGGGAATCGTTCTTGTATAAGTCATGCATCTTCCTCCTGCAGCAAGAACTGCTCTCGGTACGCCCAAGTCTCAGTTACCTACGCCTAACGTGCACAGTCGTCGAAACGAAGCTTTCTCAGATGTGCGAGAGTGATGCGTAGAGGGTTTGAGGATGTTACCTTGGAATCGGAGTTGAAATTTGTGAGATATTATCAGTGTGAAACGGCGGACCGATGATCGGTGCGGTGTGTCGGCAGCAGAAAGGGACCTTTGACTGCTGTTTCTCTATTTCCCTCTGTCTCTCTAAATTGTTTCTCTCTCATTTACATTTTTCGGTCAACTATTATTTCAGATTTTCTCTCCCTCTTCCTTTTCTAAATACAGGCATAAATACCCTTCATATGTGTAAATAATACATATTAACCCTTCGATTACTGAATTTTCCTTTTAAGGACATGTATAAATTGCTGTCATAAGATACATGATATAAACTGCTGAATACTGAATATTTCCTTTTAAGACATGATATAAACGCTGCGCTTAAATACATTGATAATAACTGCTGACTGTTACGATTTCCATATAACTCCAGCAAACGATCGCAATTTGGATACGTGCATATGGGAAAGGTGACGTGGCCGAGTTTTATTGGCCGATTAATGATGTTTGCATTTTGTCACATTGTTAAACCATTTTGAGTTCGGTCTCTCTCTTCTCCCCACCGCCATCCTCTCTTCCGCTCCCTTAACATATATAGTCCTCATCTCTGTATTGCATCATGCTTCCATGCTAACTACGCTCTCTGTGTGTTATGCACAGTCTCAATCATAACGCTCATAGTTATTATCTCCTACTCGTGGATCTCCTCTCTCTCAACTTTGTGCTCTCTCGTGTGGGAGGTTATCATGTCTCTGACATTTTTAATTACTTTTTTTTCATTTATACGCTTATTAACTCTCTCCTCGTACGCTCCGTCCTCTCTCTCTGGTCAGAAGATTTCTGTATACTGCAGGTGCTCGGAACGCACGCATGAGGCTGGTTTATTGGGAACTATTAAATTGAGCACTTTCTAACCCAAACGTGTGTCACTTCGTGATATCAACTCGCCCCTCTCTCTCATACGATTGCTCTTGTTCTTTCTTGCTACACATCTTTTTGGAAAAGGAATTGGAACAAAAACAAAACGAAGTGGGCACATTCTTTGTCTAGCCGCGCCAACCCCGTCGTTATCATGAGGATTGTTGGTCGATTGCGTACGTCGAACAGTTGACCGCAGATCTGCTCTGGGCTGAGAGCACACTCGACCAGCTGCGGCGGAGTGTACTCGTGTGCTCTCGCCTGTTCTCACACTGCGCTCACTTCGCATCTCTAGTGAGATTTCTACTAAATCCATCTCTGTGCGAAATTTGATAGTTCAAACGCAGCGATATATGTCGACTATGTGAACTGACAGTTTGACCTCTGCATTTATCCTGCCGTCGCGAGCATTCTCAACTCGCGCGACAAGCTCTGAAATTAGATATCGCCGGCCTACAACTCGTCACGTGAGTCAGCGCCCTCGTGACTCTCTCATTCGGTACTAATCTCTATTTCCTGCTATGAATGCCTTAGTTTGACCTGCATCGCGTGGGGAGAAGTGCGCTGCCACGTCTACAAGTGATATGTGGACTCGCTTGACCTCGCTAATACAGGAGGGTGGTGGACCCACCTCCTATACCACTCACCCGCTGCCCTACTGCCAAATAGTTAATACCCGATTGCATGCTCGCTGGTGATACTGAGCCCCACATGACCTCGAACGTGCTCGCAGTCTCGCTGACCCAGCAGTAGAACTTACCATAGATAAGCCGCTATGCTGTGACACGTATCAATAGATATAGAGAGATACAAATGCATCTCGCGCAGCCCCGATCCCGTCGGCAACGCCTTGAAGGTAATTTGTCTATGTGCCCTCTCCATATGTTCTTGCATTACCTTCTCTTACCTTGGCTTTGAAATAACTCAGTAAGCGACGGTATGGTAGCATTTGCCCGGCCCTACCCCAAAGTTTCAATGTGCATTGCGCCGAGATCCAAATTAAAACAGGTTGTATGAACAAATAATACCACAACCATATCGTGTTCGGCGCATCTTGTGCAGCGTTACGACAGCGCCGAGTATAATTGGTGTAACGACGCCTGCTACTCGTGGGGTCTTTTAGCCTCACACTCTCTCTACATAGTGTTCTTTGAGCTCCATTAGTACCGACCTCTATGGTGTGGGAACTCATGCAGTTCGAACTCCAATAGATCCAAAACAATACTAAATTCGTGGTTGTCCATCCTCTCATCGTGAGCAGCAACAATTTCTTGAATACCCCCACATGCGCGCACGTAAATATATCGGTCAACGCCGCTATCCTGCAACGCGGCTGTCGTTTGAGCATTGCGAAGCCGTCGAACGACCCTCGTAGCGGCTGCTTCGGCGGGAGCCTGGTCTGCCACTTTCCGGGGTCGATGGGTTCCTAGGGCGAGCCTTCCCCTTCTTCTTCTTCTTCTGAGCCGCCTGCCGGGCCTCGGCTGGACACAGTGAGAGCTGTATTGCTCTAAACAAAAAACGAGAAACGAGTCATATTACCAAAGATTAAAGAGCAGAGACCTCGCCCGAGTCGAGAAACTACGACCCGTCGCTCTGTCGACGAGTGGACCCGCGATGAGGGTTGAAGTCATCCTCGGTGAAGGCAGTCACGTCAATGTCCCGTCCGAACTGAAGGTATTCTCTATAAAGGGCCTGGTCGAGGTCGTTTCCCCGACACAGTAAGCGAAAGGCACGATCATCGGGCTCTCCCGGGTTCGGCATACGCCTGGGCTGGTTAAATTTGTAGGCTGGGGTCCAGGCGAACGAAGAAAAGTCTCTTCTTCCAACCCTTTGACATTATCGGAGCGACCCAGATGTTCTGGGAATAAGAAACCTCCTCGGAGGGGGTAGTACCATCCAGGGGAGAGTTGGGGGAACTCGACCAACTCAAAGACGAGGCGAAAAGATCGGGGTGGGAGGGACAGATTGCTTTGGCGCAAAAACGTACAGGGAAAGCCATGATGAGAAGACAGCGTTTGGAGTGATTTGGGAGGGATGAGCCCGAAGCTAGTGAAAGAAGCAGCACTGAAGAAAACGATTCGAAGGGAGACGCATGCCGGAATCGGATATAGATCATACACAACAGCCTTATTCGTCCGTTAAACGTCGTTCATCCTCTCCACCGGGAGAGGGGGACGAGCCCCAATGTCCTTAGGCCAGGCGAACGTTTGCCTCCAGGACCGGAGATTGGTTTTGTCCACACGGGAGGCCACGTCCCTGGGACGCCACGATGAACTCGCTCAGCGGAAGTCCTCGGCATCCGTATGACGAGCGGTGGTGGGATGAGAAGAAGGCCCTACGGGCGAGGCGGAGTGCCCCCCCCCCCCCCCACGCCGGAGGGACAGAAGAAGAAGGTCCGACGAGCGAGACAGGAGTACCCGCCGGAAGCATGGAAAGTGAGGTGTGGTTGGCTTCTGAGGAAGTCACCGGAGTGGAAGGGCATGGCCCCGGTCCGAGGAACTCCTCGACAGGGGCACCCTCTGAGTCAGGACTCGACAACGAATGCAAAGAGGACGACGAGTTTATTGGCCATCGAAGGATAACCTGAAGACTTGAAAGTTGGAGGAAAAAGAAAGATCGCCGGAACAGCACACAGACGCCGGAAAGAGAAGTATGGTTGCTGGAGAAAGACAGGCAAAGGTTTTTTCGAAGGGTTTTGGAGTGAATCCAAGGCATGACCTTCAAACTATATAGCGGCGGAAAAAACGTCCTTGCGATTGGGACGCGTGTTCCCCTATCCGAAAAAGTAGGGCACGCGTTCAACAGATTCACAGGCGATGTGATACGGGCACAGTAAAGCTTCCGCCGTGCAAAGCTAAACACTTTAGGCGGGAAAAAACTCAACTTCTCGCCCAAGTATGAGAGGGGAAGGGCGAACCCGACCCGCGAAACGCCAAACCGAGTGAGGAGTCGGATCCGACGACCATCGCAGAAGAATCCCCGAGCTCGATCGGGGGGCATTGATATAGCGCAGATCGGGACTTGCCACGTGTCAGCTTCAGAGGTCTTAGAGATCCAAGGTTCGAGTCGATGATCCGACTCGAGAAGTGCAATGATTGACGCCGATAGGTATCCCGACTCGGGTTAATCCCTGACGACCCGTTACTACGTTCGGACTCGGGAATGTTCGAAGACGGAGCCGCCTTCCCGGACTCAGGATTATCTCCAAGGACCCGGGACGGTGTCCGATTCGGAAGTTTAATCTGGCGGACCTGATCGGTACCCGACCTTTGAAGTCCTGAAGACCCGAGTCGGCGTTCCGTCTGGGAAACCTCTAAGAACTGAGTCGGTGCTACTCGGGATTACGAAGACCGGTTGGCCGGTCATTCCGCAGCTCGACTCGAGAGACCACTCGAAGATCGAGTCAGGGAAACTTCCCTGGGCTCGACTCAGGAGGCCTTCCACCATCAAAACCTCCACGCTCGCGGGAAGTTGCGGACACGCGCGGCGTGGTACACATCGACCAGTCAACCACCTTTGGAGGAGTCCTACATTCCCTCAACGGCCTGCTGACCAGCGCCGCGGCCTTTGCTACGGCCGGGCCTGCTTACCAGGGCCGCCTTAAAAGGCATCAACAGCACCGTTAGAGGGATCCACACTTCTTGATTCTCTCAGGCTTAGGCAATTTCTTGGTGCCCTAGCTTTCGAGCGTTCGGCAACCTGAGGGACTGAGAGCTGGAGTGATTGTAATCCTTTTCTTAGACTGATAGTGAGAACTACGTTGGCATTACGGTGAACAGCCCGTGGTTTTACCTTGTTTCGCAAGGGTTTCCACGTAAAAAGTTGTGTGCCTTTACGTTTTGTTTCTTGTCTCTTCTTGCCATTCTTCTGCTTTCGAACACTTTATTGATCGGTCGAGGACCAGCTCGATCACCTCCCATCCATTCATCTAATGTATCAAGCACGGGTAAGATATCCTAGCACCAGCAGGTTAAATCCATAACTCTCCATTCCTTCAAGATAAGATAACAGCAGTATCTTTTTCCAAACAAAACATTATGCATCAATGGTTAAAATTTAAAAAAAGGATCAGTTATCTAAAGTCCCAAATGTAAAGAAAGTGTGAAGGACAATAAATAGAGAGATTCCCAGCAATAGCTTCATAACTTTTAGCTAAGATATTTTGTCTAATAGGAGAGCTAAATCCAAGGAAATTTTACTGACCGGGTCTAAGTTCTATCTTATCTTGTATAGACTAACAGGTAACAAGAAACAAACTCTTTTGAGAACTCACATAATCTCCAAACCCTTTTTGGGAAAACCTCTATCATGTTTTATAGGTTTTTAATACTCAGATCTTTCTCTTTTCAAAACGTTCGACTTTAAAACATAACCAATTTAAATTTTTCAGGAGAGCATAATCAAAACCAATCTAGGAACCAATCCAGACAAAGCAGTCTAACGCCCACATGAAAATTAAAACCCTTTTGATAGGGTCAACAAGATTTTATGGAAAACTAATACTCGGGTATTACCAACAACCCTCAAGTAGAAATTTAATCTACCTAATAAGCTATACAAGGGACAGATCTTTTAAACACTAGGCCAAGTAAAATAACTTTAGAATTTTATTATCCTAAAGACAAAATAACATTAGCTTAGTATCAAAAGCCATCCAGCATGGGAGATTCTCAACTATAAGTAGTCTAGAACACTAGAAAAAAAAAAAAATAGAGGACTTAGACTTCCTCATTTCCAAAAATGTAGAAATAGGGATAAAAGGTGAACGGGACGGGAACCTTACCCTTCACCAGCCTTATTTCAACAATCAAAATCTGCTATCCACATTCCTTCAACAGCATATGGCATTCTTTCACCAATCAAAATCTTCTTTTCACTTCAATTAGCGAACTGAAACAAGAAAACCACTTCAATTTCAGTTAGCAAACTGAAACAAGCAAACTGTAACAAAATAAAGATAGGTACTAGAGCCAGCAGTACAAACTTGGTTAAAACTTTAGCATACCAGAGTTTAGATGGCATAGTTAGCTAATCAATGAGCTCTATTAATAAAACCAACATACCAGTCTCTTTTAGCAATTTTGTCATATCTGCTAGATCTCCAAACAGACCAATCTTTGATGTTTTTAGCACTCCTTCAATGGAAGGTTTTGTATTGTGAAAAGTTACATTATTTCTCTCTTTCCAAATTGGATGCACAGTTGCACCCAAAACAATCCTTCTCATTGAAGCGATCCCTCCTTTACCTTTCATTTTTTTAGTCAACAGAGGCAATAGGAAATCCCAAGTAGAGTGCTAGAAAGTCAGCCCTATCCAACTCAAGACATCATTCCAAATTACCTTTGTAAACCTACATTGAAAGAACAGATGAGAAATTGTTTCATCTTCATTACAGAAATTGCATGAAGAGGAGATGGATAATCCTCTTTTAATAAGTACATCTCTGGTGGCAAGTTTTTTAAGACATACCAGCCAAAGAATGGTTCTATGCTTAGGAGTACAGCAGGGATCCCATACCAGCTTAATCCAAGGAACTTCATTGCTTTTTGATCTAATAGAATGATAAGCATTTTAAAAGGAAAAGCCTTTACCAGTGTTCCACAACAATTTATCAGATTCATCAGAAAATTTTATGAGATTCAGGGCAGACTTTAAATTAGGGACTTTACAGTTGAGATGTGCAGGAATTCTCCTTCCATATTTCTTGCATATGTTGTTTACAGTAATCTTTTTATCAATTTCCATTGCCTCAATATCATTTTCATCAATGTAATCAGTGGGAGGTCTAGTACTAAGCCAGTAATCATACCAAAAATGAGTTGAGAGATCTTTCGCAATCTCAGTTTTGATATGTTTTCTAATAAGTTTCTTATCTTGAGGATCTTCCACCAAGCCCAATCAGCATCTTGGGGGATATATACTTGCCAAATACTATGTTTTTTCAAATATATAGAATGTATCCATTTGATCCAAAGGCTGTCTTGTTTTGATGCTACAGCCCAAAGTTGCTTTGTTAAAGCTGCAATATTTGATAATCTCAAATTGATAAGGCCAGGACACCTTCCTTTTTAGGCTTACAAACTGAATCCCAAGCAACAACAGTCAAAGATCTATTAAAGATTCCAGACCAGAGAAAATTTCTGCAAATTCTCACTTCTAATGAAACAGCTTTAGGTAGGAAAATACCAGACCAATAAACCTGCATGGAGAAAAGTATAGCTTTAATAATCTGGATTCTACCAGCATATGACAAAGCTCTATCTGCCCAACCTGTATCCAGCTAGTTATTCTAGAGACTAGTTCACAACAGTTACTTTTGGTACATCTACCAGAAATTAATGGAAAACTATGGTATTTTACAGGTAGATTCCCCTCATTCATCTTAAAATGATCAATAATATCAATGCAGTTTTTATGATCTAAACTAGCAAGGAAATTTTGGCTTTTATGAAAATTAGCCTCAAGACCAGCGTAAGATGATAAAGTATTAAAAATATTCAGTGCCTTTTGAATGGATGAAACGCTCTCATGTGAAAATATCATCAAATCATCAGCAAAACAGAGATAAGTACGAGCAATTTTTTTTACATCTAGAATGATATTTGAAAACAGAATCATTCTCTAAAGTCCCCATCATCCTGGAAAATCCCTCCATAGCTAAAACAAAAAGGTAAGGAGAAAGTGGGTCCCCTTGTCTGAGGCATTTTTTTCCCAAGAAGTGTCCTCTATGCTCACCATTGATAACAATAAAGAAAGATCTAGTAGAAATACAAGTCATAACCCAAGAGATAAAAAGTTCAAGAAAACCTAAATCATTCATGATAGAATGCAGATAAGACCAATTAAGAGAGTCAAAAGCTTTCTTAATGTCCAGCTTAATGAGGCACCTAGGAGAGATGTTTTTTTTATGGTAATTTCTTAGAAGATATTAGAGTTGCTTCTAATGCTCTGGCGATTAGGCGAGATGGTTCTCGAAGCGGCGTGATCTCTACCGTTGGAGATTTTTTTTCCCCGCCGATCCCGATCTCTGGAGCAAATGGGGAGGAAGAGAAGGATCATTCCTCCTGCGAAAGATAAATCTCCGATTACTCCTCCAATATCATCTCATGTTGAGATATTGATGGGAGACTCTGAAATTAAAGTAAAATCATCGTCAAATCTTCCCCATCTTCTGGGTGATGGTTCCAATAGTAGGTTGATCTCGGCTCAAAAGGAGGAATCAGGTAACCTTATTTCTTCGATTAGGGTTTCGTCTCAACCTAAAGATTTGATGAATACTAATAATCTTTCACCTAAATCTGCCTTGATTCTGGAATAAAAAGAAAAGGATATAAGATCAGATCCTATTGCCTTGGAACTTGATAGAAACCCTAACTCTCGATGTAGGGTTTTATCCACTATTTCTAAACAACCTGTTGTCGATTCTTCTTCACCCTCTGGTAATCCTTCATCTCCAAAAACTGGGGTGGATCTTGGTAATAATGGGGTTAATCCTTCAAGGGATTGGGCGTCCATGTTCCAGACAAATAGGGATATATCTAAATGTGAGAAGCTTGAGTATATTCCTCCCTCATATGACGAATCCGGTATCCCTTTTGTAAGTTATGATGTTGATGATTTGGAAACTAAATATTGGGAAGCATCTCTGATAGGGTATGCTATTGGTTTAAAGATCCATTTTCGGCAAATGGAAAGTTAAGTTAGAGGCAAGTGGAAAATGTTGGGTAATCCCTCAGTTATGCAATTAGAGAGGGGTATTTTCTTATTCATGTTTGAATCTATAGAACATATGCATCGTATACTCTATGGTGGCCCATGGTTTATTGATGGCAGACCTTTAGTGCTAAAACAACGGTCTCCTAATTTGGATATCTATAGCCAAAATCTTCAGCAAATTCCTTTACGGATTAAGATTCTAAAACTTCCTCTACATTGCTGGAAACAAACTTTCATTAGTAAAATTGCAAGTGTATTAGGAAAACCTTTATGCACTGATTGTTTGACTTCTCAAAAATCTAGAGTTGACTTTGCAAGACTTATGGTGGAAGTAGATATCACAAAACCTCTTCTAGACAGTGTTAAAATCCAGAATAGTGAGGGGAAGGAAACTATTCTAGTTTTGGAATATGAGTGGAAGCCTAAATATTGTACTAAATGCAGAAATTTTTCTAATATAACTTACGATTGCAGGAAACCTCCTGAGATGATTTGGCAACAAAAAACACATAAGGGTGGTGATACTAAGAGTAAGGTTTCTCCTTATCTTGATGACTCTATTGATACTGAAATAATTGCTGATAAGGGGAAAACAAGATTAAGGAATGGAGATGTTGATGGCTTTGTGCTGGCAACTAAAACAGCCAAAGCAACTCTTTCCATTCCTAAGTTGCAGTCACCTATACGAAACACTTACACAGTTTTGTCATCTAAAGGTCTTGAAGATGTTCATGATATATCTTGTCCGTGGATAAAGGGAGTTGTTCTTCCTCCTATCAACCCATATGATAATGGCAGTTTGGAACATCAGGGGGTTGAATAGCCCTCTGAAACAGTTAGAGATTAGGAACTTTGTACATACTCACCACCTCTCTCTTTTAGTTTTACTTGAAACTAGAGTGAAAAATAAAAAATGTTCTACTGTTATGAAAGCATGTTTTCCAAGTTGGGATAGTTTGAGTAACTATAGTGAAGCAATAAATTGTAGAATTTGGGTTTTATGGGATCCTTGCATTTGGCATATTACTTCTGGAATTGTTACTGATCAAATCTTACATTGTCATATTACTAATGTGATTCAATCTTTTCATTTCTAAGCCTCTTTCATCTATGCTTGGAACACAGGGGATCAGAGATTAAAACTTTGGGATGACATCAAACAAATTGGTACTTCCATATCCAATCACTGGCTCTGTATTGGTTATTTTAACTGTGTTTTAAATAGTAATGAAAAACTGGGAGGCAACGATATAAATCTAAAGGATGTTTCTGATTTCAAAGATGCTATAAGAGTAGCTGGACTTGTTGACCTTCCATACAAAGGTACTTTTTATACTTGGTGTAATCAACAGAATGTGGATGATAGAATAAACAACAAACTGGATAGAGCTATGGGTAATATCAATTGGGCTGATGTTCGGCAACCAAATATTGAATTCCTTAATTCAGGTGTTTCAGATCATTCCCCATGCAAGATTAGCTTTGATACACATTATGTTGCCAAAGATAAGAGTTTCATATTTATAAATGCTTGGGTCTCCTATGAAGGCTATGCGAAAATTATAAAGGATGCTTGGTCTCTGGAAGTGGAAGGTACAAAAATGTATTGTTTGGTGAGGAAACTGAAATACTTAAAAGAATTGCTAAAAGATTGGAATAAGAAGGACTTTGGTGATCACTACTTAAGAATAGCTAAGGCAAAGAAGTCTTTAGCTACTGCTCAATTTAGAGTTGCTAAGTTCCCACTTGATCCACATCTTATTCTTACGGAGAAAAATTACAGAGATGCCTTATCCTCGGCCATCATCAGAAAAGATAGTTTTCTCAAGCAACAAGCTAAATGGTTGCAGCTGGGTGATGAAAATTCAAAATATTTTCACTCATGTATTAAAGCCAGAAGAGTCTCAAATAAAATCTTATCTATCTATGATTTTCAAGGGATTAAAATTTGTTCCCATGAAGGAATTATTGAGAAATTCATAAAATATTTCAAGAACTTGATGGGTACTCAAATGCAAGTCAACAACTGGGACTCAGGTATGATCTCTTATGGCCCGTTTTAAAAGAAGATCAAAAGCAACTCCTGTCTTTTCCCATTACAAGTGAAGAGGTTAGGAATGCTTTTTTTTTTTTTGATAATTACAAAAGTCCTAGTCCAGATGGTTTTAATGCATATTTCTTCAAGACTGTTTGGAATAATATTGGTAAAAATATTATTGCTGCAGTTATTGATTTCTTTTCTTCTGGTAAAAAGTTGAGAGAGTTGAATTGCACGTCACTAGCTCTTATTCCAAAGATTGAAAATGCTAATGTCCTTCTGATTTTAGACCTATTTCATGTTGTAACATCATGTAAAATGTATCTAAAAAATTCTTGCAAATAGATTAAAAGAGGTGATTGGATGTGTTATATCCCCTTGTCAAGGTGCTTTTGTTGCTGGTAGACAAATACAACATAATATCTTACTCTGTCAAGGTCTAGTAAGAAATTACCATAAGAAAATTTTGAATGGTTATTCTTTGATAGAGCGAGGTTTCGCTTTGTTTCAATTTTCTTTAATATTTTATTTACATATATATGATTTTATTTTTTGACCATTTATGTTGTGTTTAACCATTTCACGATTATTTGTCACGTGAATGTCATGACTATTTGCTAGGTGGTAAATAACATTATAAGTCTTCATCTCTTAAATTAAAAATAAGGCTATTAATTTTCCTCATTTTAAGATAAAAAGTTATTCTTTTTTTATATAAAGATATATTGATTTAATAATTTTTTTATTTTTCAACTGTATGAGCCAATATTAATTAAATTGATATTATAATTAAAAACAATCTCTCAATTATATAAATTAATTTGTAAAACTTTTATTTTGTTGTACTACTATTTAATCTTGATTTTATTGTTACAGGCTCCGCACTTAGCACCGGTTATTCACTCATTTTTGGATAAATTATAATGCTTATCGAACTGATGCATATCTTGCAAATGGCAAGTATTATGCTAAAAGAAAAATTAACCGTTACAGGAACAGGGACTTGAACTTGACCTTGATCAGATGCAGATGGAGCTTGAATTTGGCTGAAATCAGGTGCTTGAGTTGGACAGGTGCCGGCTGGGTGGCGGCGGCTAGTCATCCGTTCAGTAGGCTTAATAAAAAGTATCGTACCATCGACAATAAGCAAATCAGCCTTTAGGTTTACCAGCATGTCCGAGGGCCTCGCTACATTTTCCCAGGGCAGCGCACGTGCCAGCATTAGGCACTCGTCCACGTGAGCCAGGTTCGGGCGCTCAGCCGCGCAAGCGCTAGTCCCTTTGTGGCAAGGTTTTAAATTTCGGACGGCACGCTGTGTGCCGCCTGGAACATGTTAGATACGAGAGGATCCGACACCGGCACGGCTGGCAATGCCATTTTTCGACCGTGCCACCCCGTGCCGACCGTTTCGGTCGGTACGGAGCTCCGTTTCAGGCGGCACAGTTTTATTTCGTGTCGTGCAGCCCAAAACATTTTTTTTAAACAAAAGAAAAAAGGATTAGAAGAAGAGGAGGAGGAAGAGGGGAAGAATGAGAAGATTAAGCCTTTATTTTATTTTTTTTATTTTATTATTTCATTTTTTTATTTTTATAATAAAAAATATAATAATGTGTAATAAAATAAAAAAATATTATTTTATTATCGGCACGGTACGATCTGTACGTTTCGAGTTTGGAATTTACTGAAATTCAGTATGAAACGGCATTTAAAACCTTGCTTTGTGGTCAGACACTTGGTTGCGCATTCTAGCACCTTGGGTGCTGGTCATAGGCCTATGGTCATCCCCTGCCCATGCTCCTCTTGGCTTTGCAGCATTTAAAGGAAAGATAATAGAAGACGATAAACAGGTGGTATCCATCATCGACCACAAACCTCTTTCTCTTTTTTTTTCTCTTTTTTAAGCGCAAGCACAGAAAGAGAGGAGGAGACGGTGAACTGATGGTATCGATCACTGACTGCCTTGTTGTCGCTGTTTTATCACCTCCGCCCCCTCACCGTCGCCCTTTTGTTTCCCTCAACGCATCTTTTTGTTCTCTCTCTCTCTCTCTTTTTTAATTTAAACAAATCTCTCGGCTGAAAGGCGAGTAATGAGAGAGAGGCAGATTCGAGAAAGAGATCCTAGGAAGAGAGACGAAAGCAGGAAGAAAGAGAGACAAGAGAGTAAAGAGGAGAGGGAGTGGAAGAGGGAGATACAGAGAGACAAAGAGGGTTAGTGAGTGCATGACCTTAGCGCATTGCTTCGAGCGAGCCAAAAATAGCGGCTCGGTTAGGACTGCCATACAGTGCTGAGCAGTGACGGATCCAGAAATTTTATCCAGGGGTGTCAAAATACAAAATAATATTTATAAAAGTTCATAAGTTAAAACTATCTCAAATATTAATTATTTCGCTTAATCAAGAATTTTAAAGTTTAATATTTTGATAAGATTTGTGATTTTTATGTTGAAAATTGCTCCAAAAATGGCTCTAAATAGTTATTATAAAGCTTCGAATGTTTTAACAGATCTCAGATTGACCTGTTAACCGCTAAACTTTGAAGTCTCGTTACATCTGTCTGGAAGTATTTTTTTTGAAAAATTGAACATGAAAAGTTGTATAGTCTATCAAAATCTAAAACTTTCATTTTAAAATATTTTAAAAAAAATACTTCTAGATTAGTGTTTTAGCATGTCGAAAACAACGGATAATAAATATGGATTTTTTTTTGTCAAGATTTTCAAAATCATTAAAGGCTCAAAAAAAAAAAAAAATCACCCTATCAAGAGAATCGAACACGGGTTGTTAGGTAGTAGTCAATAACCCAAGCCCAAGAACCACTGTGCCGACTTAGAAACACTGTGTCTTACCTACTATTATTGTTTATATCTTTAATTAAAAGTATTATATACACTACAATACCGTAAAGCCGGGGTGTCGTTTGACATCCCTGCTTCAAAGCTCGGTCCGTCCCTGGTGCTGAGCAAGTATTGTCCGTAATATTTTTTAACGGGCAGGACTTGCCACGTACTATTTATGAGGACTATAGTCCTAGCCGCAGTCCACATGTTTTTTTTTTTTTTTTTTTTTTTTTTTTTAAATTCTCTATCTAGAGGTCCTTGGGATGCAGTTTTCCATCAAACTCATCACCCCTAATAAGCCTCTGATTAAATGGTATTTAATGATTTAAACATATAGCCCTTTATTATTAACACCACAACAGTACACACATTTACTTATTATTATAGGGCTACCGAGAATACTCTTTCATTCTTAAACAGATGGACAGTGCAACTATGATTACCATCTTCTTCTCCTTCTTCTTCTTCTTCTTTTAACAGCTTGGATATGGAACTCCGCAGGCGCTGGCGACCTTCTGAGCATTGGCCGAATTGACGTAGCCGCGAAGAAGAGGGTTTCTGATATACTGGCAAAGGCACGGCCGCTGCTCCCTGAGCTTGTTGCAGCAAGCGTCGGTCACCGGCCCTCCTGATATGGGCCCCAAGCAAGGGGCCAGCTCCGTGGCACTGCATGCCACCGCCGCAGCTCCTTTCGGAGCGAGGACGGTGATCATCAGGAGCGCGGAAGTCATAGATATGATCAAGAAGAAGAAGGAGAAGCTCGGAGGCCTCATGTTTGGAAGTTTAGTCACGCCTAACTTGTTTGGAGAGATTGTGTTAAGGATGTAGTGGGGAGTTTTGTGGCTATATATAGAGAAATGGTGGGGGATTTGAGTATTTTTCAATATGATTTTAAAT
This sequence comes from Xerophyta viscosa, assembly GCA_002076135.1. Classification (NCBI taxonomy): domain Eukaryota; kingdom Viridiplantae; phylum Streptophyta; class Magnoliopsida; order Pandanales; family Velloziaceae; genus Xerophyta; species Xerophyta viscosa. The sequence continues at coordinate 43,505 of MJHO01000252.1, forward strand.
GAATTTATAAATTGATAAAAATGAGTAGAAAGTCTTACACCCAGGCGGCAACTAATGTCTTTTTCTTTTCTATTTTCCTTTTCGGAATAATGTTTAAAAAATTCTTATTTCTTAAAATTCGTACAAACTAGTCAATTATTTTCTAATTTTTTAAAAAAAATTTGGTCGAAAACTGAGAAGTGTTGAAGGCTGCTGATGCAGCATTATCAGCTCTTGTATTTTAGTGTTTGGATTGAATTATTTCGGACGAGCTAAAAATTATTCTAGTAAGCTAACTTTTTTTTGTCCTTTTGAGGGTTGATTTGTTTTAATTTTGCAAACAGAATTTTTTTTCTTTGTTTTCATAAAATCTTTCTTTTTTTAATGGGCTTTGCTATGCACCCTCACGAAACCACACATACTGACGTGGCACATTCAAGACCACATATTACGATGGGTATATCTGTAATTTTGATTTTTTTTTTTTTTTACGAATCAAGAGACGCGTGTGTGGTGAAGATTGGTTGTGTGTGGTTTGTTGGGTAGTTTGAGGATGTGTAGTTTTTTTTCTTTTTTAGTAATAGGAATTTATAAAAATGATCCTTAACTCTATAATAATGCTGTAAATAAATAATAGTACACATATGCCAAAGGAGTCTCAGCAGATTGTTTTCAACACATGTGAATGAGATGGATTGACTTCTTGTGATTAATGGGTAGCAGAGCAGTCAGCGGCACAACGACAATCTTTGACCGACAGATTTCTTGGTAGCTTATCCACGGGTTTATGTGGATATACATCCACTTACTATGTTCTATGTATTGTCATTAACACACACACACACACACACATATATATATATATATATATATATAATCCGCTGTCATAATCCCAAACCTGTATATATTACCGTAATAATTCTGAACTTTAAGAACAAATAGTAACCAATATACCATATCTATCATCTATCATTTTGCCGTTCGAACTGCTACCGTGGCTATTGCAGTGGCCATCATTTTCTACGTGATTGTTGACATGACCATGACTTGTCATATATGGCCGCTAATATGCCTATCATGTCAGCAGCCTATAGAAAAAGTAAAGGTCGCGTCGGCAACTCAAATGACGTAAATAGTGGATTTAACGATAAGGTTAGCGGATGAATTTTTTGAAAGTTCTGAATTATCGCGTTGATATTTGAAAGATTATGATCGTGATGACTAATTTTAGTGAATTCTATTGGAAATATAATTGATACGAGATTTATTTGGTAGGATATTTAGATAGAAATATCTTATTTGATATAATTTTATTGTATTATAATTGATTTCCTTATTAACAAGTTATGTAGTCCTATAAATATAAGGCTATATCTCTATATTGCAATTGCAGTTTATCAATCAATCAAATTATTTCTTTTTATATTTTTTTACATGATATCAGAGCAGTTAAGATCTTAGAGTTTTCGAAGTGTCTCCACTTTGTTTGTCTGCGGCCGGCTCAACATCATAGCCGCGGGCGGGGCTCTGACTTCCGCTACTTAATCCTGACGGGTCTTCAAACTCAACTGCGTTACGACTTTTAAATATTGTTGCATGTTTATTTTTTGGCATATCTTTTTTTTTTTTCTAAACTTATTATTATTTAAGCTCATATTTTGCACCACAAACTTGAAAGGCCGTGTTGAAAATATAGTTAATAGGAGATTTATTTGGCTGGACATTTAGATAGAAAGATTTTATTTGATATGATTTTATTGTATTAGAATTACTTTCCTTCTTAGCAAGTTATGTAGTCCTATAAATATAAGGCTAGACCTCTATATTGTAATTTAACTTATTTATCAATAAAATTATTTCTTTTTGTATTTTTCCACAACTTCATAAGTCAAAACTATACATTTTCCTAAAAATGAGAAGATAGGATTGTCTGAGCTAAGAAGTATAGACGATTGTATATGGTTCATTGATCCAGGCCGTCCACCTATAGTTCGTACAAATCACGAAATTTTATATAAAATTTTTTATCAACTCATTTGACATATTTTAAGTATTTTTATAAAAAAATATAGTTCAAACTTTTTTTTATTAAAATGCTTAAAAAATAAATCGAAATGAAGTTGATGAAAATTTTATATAAAAATTTCGTGATTCGTACGAATCAGATGGACGGCCTGGAATCAAGAACCACACGCAATATGTGCTACAAGCACAGATGTTCCCATCCCTAAAATAAGACTCCTCATGGTTCAACAGTATCATTGTGTCATTTAAAATACTAGATTTTGTTGGGTCCTCAAGAATTTTTCTTTGGAGAATTAAGTTCAGCTGCATTTCTTACTAAATACTTAAATTATCGTTTGAGCATTCAAAACAGTTAGAACCATAAAAGCACTTCGGAGACGCAAGTTATTGTTCAATAAATAATAGAGAGTATGATTTGATTCGAGCCACATCAAAAATTTGCTCCGCGTAAAATTCGTACAGTGTCCGACACTGACACTATAAATAAGACCGGACACAAAAAGTGTTTGATAAATAAATTAAAAAAGTTTCCGGGCATGCGTGTCGGACACGCCATATAGTGTCCAATATGCGTGTCTAAAGATATGATTTTTTTTTTTTTTCATAAAGAATTGTTTTTATTTTATTTTTTGGCGAAGTGAAATATTATATATTATTAGTAATACATAATAATATGTACTATAATATAACTTTTTGTTAATAGTATAATATGTTTATGTATTGGGATACTGATTTTTTCTTTATGTTTGCTGATATAGTTATACTCTTATTGTTTAAATTTATCTTAATAATATGAATATTATATTATACGTAAATTTTGTTATTTAATGTTATATTTTGATATATTTAAATACTTAATATATCTTTTAATTGCCATGTCCTATTTTTTTTAAAAAGTATCCTATCTTGTGTCCATGTCATATTATTTTTTCGTACCCGTGTCAATTCTTTCTAAACCAAGAGCGACTGCTGGGCTATTCTTGGAAAATTCAATTTGATTTTGAAAAAATTTCATATTAGCCTCTGCTTTTATACAACCCACCAATTAAATTATGATAATTAGAAAAATCAAGCAAAAATATACATTTATAAGTATTTTTTTTAAAAACAATGAATAAGAAAAATAGATTTTGATAGAACCTACAATTTTTGTATCGAAATTTATCTACTTTCTAAGAAAATATATCAAAATAGATATTTTAATATTCCGAAGTACCTACCGGTCACAATTTCTTTGGAGCCTCAAAATACTATTTAGAAATATATTTTTTTTAAATGCTTTAAAGAAACAGTTGTAAAGCACACAAAAATATCTTTTTTCATATTTAATTTTTTTAATATATAAATATTTGGTCCATAATTTAAAAAAAGCATTTTTTTTTAAAATTTTTATTTAATATCTCATTAAGACTTTGGAGTCACAAACTACCTATTTAGAAATATCTTTTTAAAATAAATTTTAACATAGAAATTTTAATTTTAATGTAATTTATAATTTTTATGTAGAAAATAATTTTTAAAAAAATATTTCTAAATAGATATTTTAAAAAGTAATAATTAAGGAATTTTTTTGGGGGGAGCTGATTTGTCGAAATCGAATGGTAGAATGACTCATATGGCATTGCCCCTTGATCTTTTCTCCAAGGGATACTACCATATCAGCCCTTCAAGTGTTGAAACATCCCAAATCAGCCCCCCATTTCAAATTTAGGTCGGATCAGCCCCTGGTTACTGTTTGGGGTTTTTTTTGGACGAAATTGCCCCTATACCCGTTAACACTTCAGACACCGATATCATCCATTTAAAAGCGATCTCGGAAAAAACTTTGAAACATGAAAAGTTGACTCCGGAAAAGAATACACTTTCATGTTGAAAATGTTTCAAAAAATCCTTCAAAAGTTAATGTTTTGAGATCGGAAGCATACACGATCGACGACCGACCCGAATGTACAATAGTTCGATATCGAAAAACACCTACTAGAGCATTTGTTGGAAAAATGTGAACATGAAAGTTGTAGATTTGCCGAATTAACACTTTTCCATGTTCAACATTTTTTTCAAAAAATATTTCTATATAGGTGATCTCGGTGTCGGCAATAAAAGGACAGTTTTGTTCCAAAAAAAAAAGTAAACAGTAAATGGGGGGCTGATTTGGACTGTTTTGGAGAGGAGGGGCTGATATGCTGACTAATGGTTGGGAATTGAAAGGGGGGGCTGATTTGGTATTTTTCCCTTTCTCAATGCTAAATCGGTTTGCAAAATGGTCGTCCCTTTTGATAAGGGTGTTCAACCGGTCCGGACCGGACCGAACCGGACCGGTCCGGACCGGACCGAAGACCGAACCTAGCGAAGAGATGGACCGGCGGACCGGTCCGAAAGACCGGTCCGGTCCGGACCGGACCGACAAAAGCGGACCGAATCCGACCGGACCGGTTTGGACCGGTCGCAGGGTCCCTGCATGACTCGCCAGATCGCATTGCATTCGTCCGATCCTTTCGCACTAGAATCAGATAGCCGCAGTCTTGATCGACGAAACGTTCTCTTGGCAAGCCTAGTAAGTTCGCACGGATGAGACGAATGAGAGATGGGCTGGGCCGGTTGGGTGGCCAACAACTTGGCTCACATTACAAATTCCGGTCCTCGGTCCGGTCCACAATTTTTTCGGTCCGGAACCGGACCGGACCGAGGACCGAAATGTAGGCCAATCCGGGACTGCGACCCGGACCGAACTTCTACCGGTCCGGACCGGACCGGACCGAACTCACCAGTCCGGTCCGATTTTTCGGTCCGGACCGGTATTTGAACACCCCTACCTTTTGAGATGGGTTAGCTGCTTAAGAGCTTGGGATGAATGGTTTATTATTATCAATAGAAATCGAATTCGACGGCAACAAATCCAAAAACCTTTGATTTTTATCAAATTATTATTGATTGAATAGCCCACTATCACTCATTAAATTTAAAAAAAAAAAAACAAAAACAAATGCAAGTATAATCAACATTTGATGGGCAGGGCGGGTTTTCTATACTTTCTATTGGTAGTAATTGGTTGATGATTTCTTTGTCCTCTTCTCGGAAGCACTGAAATTTAAATTTTGATAAGATAAGAAAAAAATTGATTGCAAGTATAACAAACCCAAAAGAATTATGATAACTTTTTAAAAATATATAGAATTTGATAAATCTACAATTTGTATGCTAAAATATTTTTCAAAAAAATATTTCTTAATAAATATTTTGTGACTCCAAAATTTAACAAATTTAAAACAAATTTTAAAGCTTAAAATTCGCTTCAAATCAGTTAAATTTTGAAGCTCCAAAAATTCTTTAAAAAAATTACCAACATAAAAATTATAAATTTTAATTAAATTTACAGCTGTCATATTAGATATTTTTTTAAAAATAATTATAATTTTTTTTAACCTATATGCTGGTACATATGATAATTCCATGCGCACAAGCGCATGGAATCATTACTCCCATCATCATTCCTGGAATTGTTGCCAACAGTGTGAGAATAGCAACCTCGAGAACATGCCAACACTTACTTTCTTCCATAGAAAACTGTTAAAAATATTTCGACTTCAACCAGAAAAATCAAAACATTTGATAAAAACAACATTAACTTCTAACTTTTCTTGATGATTATTGTAAAATGATAATCCAGGATTCATAATAGCTTCCCGTTATTATCCAAACAAAGGCTGAAGACTTGCTCGTCGATCGGTTGAGAAGAATCGAACAGTATCTGCATAACGGTTAATTAGTTTATGAGGAGATAATCAAAAATATCCCTTGGGTATGAACATTTAGATCTTCCTTTAAAATGACTAGCATAACTTGTAATTGTCTCAGATATTGTTGATTGTTCTCAAACATGTAAATTCAAATTATGATTCGAAATTTCAAAAGGTCAAGTAAAATTTCATTATCAAGAAGAGAAGCAGCTTCAAACATGTAAAGCAAGCACAAGAGAAACATAGCTGGGTTTTGATTAATCAGCCCCTGTTTTTGTTTCTTCTCCCGAATCAGCCCTTGCTTTTGCAGACGTGACAGAAGGCTGATTTGGGAGCTTTGTAATAGGCGGCGCTGATTTAGGATAATTTATTATTATTTCCTACTATCTAAAAGACAGGATAAAAACTTACCAAACGACATTGCCCCAATGAAGAAAGCCACCATGTCCTCTGCCATTTGTGAACTTATAGACTGAACCAGTAACTAAGGAAGAAAAAACCCACAATTAAAATTAACCGAAGAATGCGTAAAGACTACAAAGCAGATTTTTATCCACATATGATGTATACCTACCTTCATATCCTCCAAATACGGGGTCCTCAGCGAGAAGAAGGGGTGTGTCGAGGTCAACGTAGCTGCATAACATATGCATTAAATGTACAAGTATGATGTAAGTAATGACAATAATGCCTTGCCTCCCGCCCTTGGGTCGACCGGCAGACGTGCGGTTCGTGAGCCGTGCATCCTGGGTTCGATACCCAGGGGTGTCCTGAAATGGGAATGTGCCTGTAGCCGCGTGTTTACAGCGGTTACGGGAAAACTGGTGGCTGGATAACCCAGTACTCAATGTCTGGTCCGGAGGCAGACGCCAGGCCGGAGTTTTACTCTCCTGCGTGCACCTGAATCCAAAATGGTCCTATTGGTGTGTGTAGAAAAACTGTGGTCCGCGAGTTAACGGAGACCCAAGGAGGGGTTTCGCCTCGTTATCTCCAAAAAAAAAAGAAATTTCTTTGAGGACCTGAGTGTTTTTTTTCCCAGAGCTAAGGTTCCGCCCATAACTGTCCCCACCTGGCGGCCCCACAAGGATATTCTAGTATGAGGAGTATCCCGTTGCACGTGAGGGGACGAGAATGGGAAGGAAATATTTGCAAATATGTAACTGGCAGTACGGAAAGTGGAACCAGAATGGGAAGGATTCCTAAGCCCGCCTATCTAGTTCGACATCCCGTCGCCTCCTAATCTAATGATTTATAGCACGACAATTTACCTAAAACAACCAAGGCCAGCAGCAAGATGCCCAGAAAAACCCATAGCAAGTCTAGTTTCAACCATGCCGCCAATCATTAGATCAAGACCGGATCTTCTTGCAAGTTCGATTACCTCAAGAGCTCCGACAACACCAAGCTTTGCGAGTTTAATGTTGATCACGTGAGCAACGTTTCCCTCTATGATCTTTTGCGCATCCTGCAAACTCCTACAACTTTCGTCCGCAGCAACAGACACACCGAACTTTTCCTTTGCGGCACGACTGACTTGACAAAGACCTTCCCAGTTATCTCTGTGCACAGGTTGCTCAAAAAGAACAGGAGTAACACCCATGTCTGAAATATATCCGCCAAATGACAGCATTATGTAATTTTTTCTTCAATGCATAGCAAAAATAAACCCTAATCTACCTACCTAATCCGTAATTATCTATTTATTTTTATGTAGCTCGAGTTAATCGGGTTAATAGGAATAGTATGAAAAAGTAGAGTATATTGTATCTTCAATTTAGCACCATCTTTCAACTTATACAGATGTAGTTATAATTGTAGAAGGTGGAAAACTTTTGAGACTCTCAATAAACAAAATCAAACAAAGTACTGGGATAACTTCAACTACAAGGAACAAACATCCTTTCAGTTATGAACACTCACCATGAAGTTTATCAAGAACTTCGATTGCTTCTTTTGTTGAGTACCCTTCATTGGCATCTAGGATAAACATGCACTCAGGATGGGCTACTCGTATGGCCCTCAGAACTTCAATATCAGATTGCAAATTCTTCCCAACCTTAAGCTTTAATGTGTTAAACCCACGTTCACGATAATTTGCAGCCAATTTGGCAGCTTCGCCAGGGGAAACAATTGGAATCTGCATTTTCTAGAGTCAATGATGGACTTTTGAACCAAAACGACGAGTATAAACTAGATACAACATCCACTGAAAGTGTGAACTCAACTGTAATATCGGTGGTTATTGAATTCGAAGCTCCACCAAATAGTCTCCAAAGAGGTATTCGGATGCTATTAGCAACTGCGTCAATTAACGCCATCTCAACACCTGCCCTGACCTTGATTAGAATATACAAAGATGTGTAAGTGCAAATGATCTATTCATTTTGTTTATTTTTATATTTATATTCCTTTTATTTTACTCTTTCTACCATATTATGCATGCATGTAAATACTTGTGTTGTGCATGAGTGAATTCTTTTTCTTTGAACTTGTGTAACTGCTTGCCCGTATGCATGCTTTTTTATGCCGATGGTCCTATAGAAATAGCCTCTTTCGGAGCATGGCTACGTACATCTATCCTCCCCAGACCCTGCCGATGGGACTTGGCTGGTTTGTTGTTGTTGTGTAAGTGTAGATGTTACTAGATTGAAAAGGACAAGGTGATGTATGTTTCCCAAGTAACGGACCGATCAACAATAATAACAACATCCAATCATGAGTCCCGCTGTGGCGGGTTTTGCGGAAGGTAAGATGTACGCAGCCATACCCGGTAAGAGGCTGTTTCTATAGAACCATCAGTATGAGGAAGCAAATCCAAGAAATGTGAACATACACGCACACAAGTTTGCAAATAAGAAACCAGACCGAGCATGTGCAAATCAAGCACGAACCACACACATATAATATATAAAAGAGAATAAGATACAAAACAAGCACAAACAGATCAACAATGATAGTAATAGACAAACACCAAATATCTATTCCTAAATCGAAATACAGAGACGTTTGCTATCCATGTCTCTAGACGAGTAGCATAAAGCAGACGAAGTTTTTGCAACTTGTTATGGACGGTCATGTAAAGATCTCTTTATCTCCAACAATTTATTGTTTCTTTACTTGTAAGATTCATTATCAGGCGAGTAAGGGATGGCATTCCAAATAAAACCACAATCAATTTCATAGGATTTCACAGTATCTAATCGATAAGAGCAATTGTAGTTAATTTCAATGTAACAAAACCTAAAATCTCCTTTTTTTTGGGTGGCGGCGGTGGGGGTGCCCAGGGAGAGAAGAGGAACTGATAATAAGGGTAAACCTAGTCGCTTTGACTATAAAACCTGAAAATAAGACATTAAATTTGTTCTCACAGAAGCGAAATCATGTCCAGGTAGTGCCCTGCCGACGATTTTAAGCATATCCCCAAGTGTCGCCGGCGAACTACTCACGAGCAACTTTGATACTTCACCGGCGGCGGCAATCGCGGTCGGTTGATCTTCAGCGGTGACGGATGGTAGCACCGGCGTTTCTCCCCACCCAACGACGCCGTCACGGAGCTCCACTCGCACGGCAACATTGTTGACGGCGTCGAGGCGCGAGTTGGCGATCGTGAACGGCGATACGAGCGGCACGTCGAGCCGCCGGCCCTCGGCTTTTGCGACGCTGACAGAGAAAGTGTCCAGTAAGCTATTGAAACTCATTGATGGATTCTTGTCGCTAGACATGGAGCAGCGGAAGAGGATGATGAGCTTCTGACTTGGGAGTGCTTTTAGGATCTTCCGAGGGATCAAAGAGGAGTGAAGTTGGAGATGGTGCAGGTCCATTGTTGTTGTGTTTTAAGGTAGCGGACAAAACTACTACTTCATTGATAGATAGTGAAGATGCTCACTAAAAATTTATCTAGGAACTCCCAAATCACCCCCTCATTTTTTTGCTTGTTCCAAATTACTTCCTTAAAAAGCAGGAAACATGCAATGTGATAGCGTGCTATCACATTTCTAGGGACTGATTTAAAATGGTCTTTTAAAATAGAAGGCTGAAATGAAAAATTTTCTTTTATCTATGTTATACAATTTTGATGCTAATATTAGAGTTTTATTTTTAAAAAATATATATCAGTAATATAAGATACTTGGATACATGGTCCATTTAAACATTATTTTGCTATCTTTATTTATTTATTTGTACGTACTTGAATATTTTTTTAGTAGGTCGAGCATGTTGTTTCCCCAAAAACATTAATTATGTATATATTTAGCGGTATGATAGTGAAATAAAGAAAGATATAGACCAAATTTTATGGATTTAAACTGTCACATGTATTATGATAGGAAAAAGAAAATTACGCTGTGCCACATTACATCTTAAATATTTTTTGGTATGCTATTTGATATTTATTGTTATTAAAAATATATAGTATTTATATTAATTAATATAAATACTATGGAAGGTCAGGTAACTAATATAAAGAATATCAAAAGTCTAAATTTAAAATTTTATGAAATAAATAACATAATAACAATAATAATTTATAGAATAATAATCTACATACAAACATAAATAGTAAATAAAAAATAATTATATTATATATTATATAAAAAAATTAAATTTAAATTTAAAAAAATAATTAATATATATATATATTATATATTTATTATATATATATATATATATATATATATATAACTAACATTCATATATATATATCAGTACAAATTTAGTGATTTTGTATTTGTATTTTTCTGTTTTTTTCTACCAATTTTTTTAATTGTCTATGCAACAGGCAGTCCACCCACTAAGGGTCAATCTCGTCAAGTCATGCATTTGCAGGTCAACAATTCAAATAAGGCAGCCGGCCGGGAAGGCAACTGCCACGTGGAACCCACATGGGTCCGGTCCGCCCATGAGTTTGAGGAAGCGATGGATTATTGAGCTTTATGATGGACGTGTATTCAAGCATTGTCTTCTAATGCTTTGTCCTGTTTCGAGTATTCTCTACATTGGAGTCATTTCGGTGGGACATATTCAATTTTGAAGGGAGATGGAAATTTGCTAATCAGTCCCACATTTTTTTATTACGCAATTTAATATCCGAAAACAGAGAAGCACACTAACGTAGTGATGTGTGTTGTGCATCGCATCACTGCATTTTTTTTATTTTCGGACACTGACTCGCAACTTCAGAATTAGGGAGGCTGAATAGCAATTTCTTGGGAGATTTTGTGTTTTTTATACTCTATTAATTAATTTTGGTATTTTTGATATTTTTTAATTATTTTTACTTAAATTATATAAAATAACTAAAATACATAATGAAGATCATGAAACACATTAAAAATTACATACTGTCAAATTATATATATATATATATATATATATATATATATATATATAGGCTATAGCCACATACACATGAAAAATGCTTGGGTGTCATGTGACAGTATATATATATATATATCCCCTAGGACACTGTTCCTTTTGTTTTCTTCTCTTCGACTAGCTATATTGGTGGCACTACGTACAGGCTCCTTAAAGCAATCTCTTTGAGAAGTAATTCGAAAAATTGTTGTTCATTTCATTAGGTTTTTGGAAGTTAGAAACAATCAGTCGCTTTTATTTATTTATTTTTATTTTATTTTTAATATCTAATCAATGTACGTGATGCTATACATAAAAAAGATAAGAGAGCTGAATTCTAACTGGCAGGGTACTTACGGAAGCAAAGGGATGGTCAGGGAGTTCCCGGCCAACATCGGCAAGCACATCTCCAAGTGCTGCAGCCCGACCACTGACAAGCATATCGCAGGCAGCCGCTGCAGCGGCGATATCACGTTGATGGTCCTCGCCGGCGGCCTCTCCCCATCCAACTGACCCATTTCGCAACTCCACTCTCACGGCCACGTTCTGCACAGCGTGCAGCTGCGGCGGCGATCTCGCCGCTGTAGACGGCGGCGCCGACGGCAACAGCACCTTCAGTGGCCGCCCTTCTGCTTTTGTCACCTCCACTGTGAATGTCTCCTTCAGGCTCTCGAAGCCAAAGGTAAGTCCGGTGACTGTCGTCTGCTTCGAAGTCTGGCAGCGGACATTGATGAACCTTCGAACTGTGGCTATCTTTTGAGGTGTGCAGGAGATGTTCTTGGACAAGATGCTAACGGAGGAGGAGCTCAGAAGGAGCTCCATGTTCGGAGCTTGATGGGGAGGTAATGGTAGATTGGGGGAAGAGAGTGCAGATGCTTTGATGCGGAGATTCGTAAAAGATGCTGAGCTGTTAATTCATAAAATACTAGTAGTGACATTGGTTAGGTAGCCCAGACAAAACCAAAAGCTTATGTAGATGATTAATAATAATATAATCTTCATTAATTAATAGGAGAGAAAGAGAGAGAGAGAGTCTAGAAAAATACTAAAGTAAGGGTAGATGATGGAGGTGAATGATGGGGAATAGGTTGATGGTGCAGAAGAGGGCCTAACTAAATGGCTTTTGGTGAACGGTAGGAGTCGTTCCTGTTTAACGCAAACTAGAATCTGAGATTTTTAAAATTTATATTATAATTTTTTTTAAAAAAAATAAAATTATGAAGAAGAATAGATCAACATTCTAAAACAGTATATGTGATTAGGGCTGAGCATTACCCGAATCTATCCGATAAATTGAACCGAACCGACCCGAACAAAGTAAAAATTTCGGATTCTGTTCGGGTCAATATTTTAATAATTCGGGTCTATATAACTCTGTTCGGGTTTAGTGGTTGAATTTCGGTTCGGTTCGGGTTGGACCCGAATTATCCTCGCGAGTTACATTTTAGTTAGTTTTCGTTAGTTTTTATGTGCTAATTTTTTTTTTAAACAAAACATTCATATTACAACTATTCGGATTGACCCTAACCAACCCAAATCCGAATTGGTATTGAATAAAAATAATTTTTTCTATTATTCGGGTCAACCCGAACTGACCCGAATTTTAGTCGGTTCGGGTCGGTTCGGGTTGACACGAAATTCGGGTCGGTTCGGGTCTGAAAGTATTCGGTTCGGATCGGCCTTAAGAATTTCGGTTCGGGTCGGTTCGGTTCGGGTTGACCCGAATGCTCAGCCCTATCTGTGATCAACTGCAATGATCATAGATTTAATCGGTTAAGCCAAGACCGAGTAGTGTGTGCGTGAGACACATGTCAGATCATCATAAATTTGCGTATTGTGAAAGTTGGACATTTTGATGCGGGTTTAATTGGATTCTAAATACAAAATTAGATCATGGACAAATGAATGGAACTCGGACTAGTTGTGTTTGGCTGTTAACTTTGAATTCTACTTCGGATTTTAGATGGAACCATTTCGATGCTATTTCTTCTGATTCGGTGTCGGTGTTTGGCTGTTAACCTTTTAGATGAATTATATAGTACTACACATACAAATGAAATTCCCTTGAATATCAATACTGCGTGCCCCGATAGTGAGGTCGAGTGCTTCCAGGGAAACAACTGTGCGAAGTTGAGATCAAATAAAGATTGATGTGTTCAGCCAATAAGAACACTTAATGACCAGGATGAATGCCGCCCAGGTTGAACGCCTGCAGGCGCCCAGGTTGACCATATTGAAAATTCACCGGGGTGTTTATATCGTCACCGGTCACCGGATCTGTCCCGTATTGGCTCGGTCGATTGTTCAAAGCCGGTTACCAAACAGGAGGGGGCTGAAGGGAGGAATAGTTGTTTGACTGCCGGCCTCCGCTTCGCCGAAAGGATGGCTTTGGCGTGCCGCCGCGATTTCTTATCTCCATGCTCTCGCCGCTGCTTTGTTTAATGTGGAGTCAACACTTGCCCCGACGCAGCCCCACCGAGCGCAAAAGCGGCGCAATCTGCCTCGGTGGCGCGAAGCTCCTGTCTGATATTGAAATTTCTTCTGTTGTTAGCCGCCAAAGTCGCCGAGTGGACGAGATTATCGCTGTCGTCCTCCTCCTATTTGTAAATTAAACCCATGAATCTTGTTCATGTGGTCAATGCTGAATAATGTAACACTCAAATCATATAGAAGAAGAAAAGCTATACTCATATTCTGATGATGGCGAAGGACGGATGTGAAAGTGGGAATTTTAAACTATTTAAAATATTGTCGGACCTCGTCTTTAATTAACTATATATATATATATATATATATATATATATATATATATATATATATAATATATATATATGCAACCTCTGATTTTAGAAAAACTTTATGTCGAACATATATTATTTATATAAAAAAAAATTTGTGCTTGAAGATATTAATTGATGCAACTATTTAAACTTTAATTTACCTCTCATATCTAATAACAGAGCATACAAAATTAAAAGAAGATTTGCTACGCTATATTTAACATATTCAAACGAATACCGCACACATAAAAAAAATCATAAAACAGTTAACGGCATAAAGATCCATATAAAAAATTGAGACAACAAAATCATGCATGTAATGAAACTTCATAGAATATAAACATTCATATTGTATGTTTATATATAAATTAAAAAAAAATGAAGAAACAATAGAGAAGACAATAAAGCTCAAAGTATCCTGATTTATATATGAAAAAAATCAGTATCTTCTGGGCTTCAACAGTATCGTTGCAACTTTCTGAATCCTAAAGTAACTCCTTCGGCGGCGCATCAACCATTTAGGAATGAGAGAAGAAGGCGAAGAATTGCTATCATGATCCTTCTCACCTCCTTCAATTTCAGAATTAGTCTCTCCCTTCTTTGTCGTTTTCTGCTGCTATATCTCTCTCTATTCAAACCTCTATCTTTTTTTTTTTTCTGTGTCTCGTCCTTAGCCCTTTTCTTCAGATTTTTGTCCTCTTTATAGATTTCTTTTTTTTTTAAAGACTTAATTCAGTGGAAATTTAAGTCTATTTATGTCTCCAGGAGTTACATACTGCCTGTGAATTTCTATAGACACTTTACTTTTATTTCTCCATCATTTTACCGTTTCAAATTGCTGCATTAATGAGCAATTTCGTGCTGGGTATAATTTATGATAGGAAGCTTAATCGTTGCACTATCAAACTTCAATTGCTTACAGCAACCATCGACCAGCATATTTGGTCTCCCCACTAATTCTATTAAATCCTTTGCTGTAACTGCAATGTATGTAATGACGATTTTTAAAAGCAAACGTACGTTTGCTATAATGACGAAATTACTGCATCCTTTATTGTACTGCCTTTATTACTGGCTAGTATTTTAAAAATTTAGAAACGTATCCAATCTGATCCAAACGTGCTCAAATTTTGTACAGAAGTACATTAACAAGTCTATTGTTATATAAAATTTGTTTGAGCACATTCGGACATGTATACAAAAAGTTATGACATCGGAATTGAGCCCTGCTCAGTCTAACCCGAGCCAGCTCTGAATTGAATTCATAAATATATTTCATCAAGTAAATATACTCCAATTAATGTGAAATTTTACATGATGGTCCGGAATCGAGTTAGCTTTCATGTAAAATTGGTCGCTCGTAATTTGGATATACATAATCTCCATTATCATCAATTTAGCGACAATGTGTCAATTCCGAATTATTTGAGCTGAATTGGATTGAATGTAATTAGACTTGATATAGGTCTAATTGGACTATACGCCATATTTGAAGCTTTACTTGAGCGTGTCGGATTATTACGCCAGATAAATTGACCCCAGCCTTGATTATCTGTCCCGAAAAATGTAAGCATAACAAAAGCCCCCTCCGATTGAGCGTATGCGCCTATTTTAGCATGCGCTTAATCGGAGCATTATAATTTCCTCATGTAGAATCACCTTATATAGTATTTCCTCTGGTTTCCATATATGAAAACTACTATGTGAAACATTTCATTGAAAATGTTATTGCCAGAACACCATTTCTCTTATTTCATTTTTCTTCTCTGTTCATTATGTCGCATCATGCCAAACCAGCAGATTATGAAGATGAATATGCAGACATCCAGCGTCATGAATCATTGAGAGAGTTGTCTGAACAATCAAACTTCATTACTCCTAATTACAACGTCATAAAGAGTTGTGCAAGTTACAGAAATTTGGCCACTTTTGGGTATGTCCAAAGCAGCAAATTCATCCATACCAATTCTTGGGAAGCACTGTTTTTACCACCTTTCAGCGTGAATTACGGAAATCCTTCTTTCTCACCTTTAGGTGGGAGAATCACTAGTGGTCAAGCTATCCCATGGAAGATTACGACAACTGCGAACTTTAAAGGTATGCATTGTTTTCGTCCTCACCAGATCGAGTGGACCCAGGTAATTTTATTTGAATTCCAGTCAGAACTTTTCAAAGTAGAGATTTTTGGTGTTGTTCACTGCTCTCTTTTTCGCTATAGACTTCCTGTTTTGGTTACTAAAGCTTTCCTTGAAAATTGGAATGAGCACACATATACTGTGTTACTAAAAGATGGTGAAATAAGTATATCTCTATGGTGTCTGAAGCATATAATGGGATTACCGATAGATGGTGCCATTTTTTATGATGAATATAATTCTCATCAAATTGAGACTGCTACACAACCTCTATACGATTGCTATTTTCAGCTATTTGAAAAACTCGCCATATAGTTCCTGCTAGCAACTGGATTAATGCATCGTTTAAACCCGACAAAGCAGTAGATATCAGAGACCCGCCTCAAGTGACAGATCCATTAAACGAGTTGAAATATAGGCATCGTCTTGACCATAATTATTGGAAAAATGTAATCGTCGAGGCGTTAATAGAGACATATTTTTTAAAGCTTTTCTTTCATTTTGGTTAAGTGTATTTGTACTTCCGTCTGATGATGGAAATATGATCCGTCCTAAGACTTTTTCAATGGCTTATGCAATGGCTAAAGGTACTCGAGTTTCTTTAGCAATTCCAGTACTCAATTTATTATACAGGTCTTTTGATACCATATCCAGAAGCTCCAACCCAAATACATGCAAAGTTTGCTTTCCAGTTCATTATGTCGCAGCGTGGCTAGCATTATATTTTCCATCTACATTCACGCGCTCTGAAGAGGATGACAAACTTCCGTTAATGATGATGATTGCGAATCTCGAACACAAGGAACCAAACCCGCATGAAGCTCGCATGTTATTCCGAAGTATTCATGATGGCCGAATGACAAATGTAACTTGGAAACCCATTCATCGAGGTCTCTGCTCGAATATTCTTTTTGATTATCTTTGCGATCATCGTGAAAATAATATGATGACTTCTTCAGTATTGACTTCAGACCAGTTTGATTTTGTAGTAAGCATCCGTCCCGGTCTCCTTCCATATCGTCAAGGGAACAACCATTATCTTGTTACCTACTACCCATCACAGTTTGCTCGTCAATTTGGATTTGACCAAGATGTATCGGGTGGACATATAGAATATTCTTCAACCCCCTCCGTACACCAAATGCTTGTAGCATGGGGAACAATTTTATATAAGGGGTCTGAGGTTGATTTTTATATGCCTTCCTTAGAACGTGTCGGACTTACTTCGGAGAATTATGCAATGTGGTACCATCATGGAGCGAGCTCTTATATGAACTTAAATATCTCTCAACTTTTACCCAAGATAGGTAATAAGATATGTTCAAAGGTGAAATTACAGCTTCCCCTAAGAGGCCAAAAGAGGTACCTAAAGACAATGCAAAGCATTCACGTAGGAAAACCAACGCATTAATGCAAGGAAACTTTTGCTTCCTCTTATTATATGAATACAGTTTGTTGTATTCTGAATCTTTGTGAACGTGTAAGCACTCTAACATATAATTTGTAATATACAAAGCTTCAAGCTGACTCTTTGAATAAGTCATCAACACTGACATCAGAAAAAGGTAAACCTTACAAATGAAGCTAACAAATTTAATATATATTTTTGCTAACAAATTTTTTTTATATAGTCGATAATATAGAGTTCCTTACAAATGAAGCTCAAGACGAAGAAATTTCATCTACGGAAATCATGAATTCCGATGCCGACTCAATACTTGATTTTGTAGCACTTGGGGTCTTCAATGGTATGGCACAATTCCTCGCGAAAAACCCTCGTCCTGATGCAAAAATATTCAAAACCACTGCAGATTCACTTTTGCAAGTACTGCCATGGGCCAAATTTTCTGCTTGGGTAAAACTTGTGGAAGATCTTATTAAATTCTTACAAGAGTTGGAATTATCTAAGGCGTCTTCAAAAATGGCCAAAATGAAAGCTATTGAGGATGCTAAAAATCTTATTGTTGATTTGGAAGAGGAAGAGCGGTATGCTTATGATAATCATAAAAAATTTGTCAGCGAATGTGACGCCCCGTATCCGGGGGGCGAAAATTTAGGTGAAAATAAACGAATGATATGGGATGTTATGAGCTAGTACTTACGAAATACAATATATAAACTTCAAAATATTTAAATACACAACGGAAAAACTAAAATACATTTTTACATTTTCTTTATTCCCCAACTAACTCCTGAATCCCGAATCTCGCTCTACGATCGTCGGCGGTCCTCGCAACAACCTAAGGGGAAAGTAGTACCATGAGTATATAAAAAATATACTCAGTGAGTGACCCACCAAGGCAACCCCCCAAGGCAACGACCAGGGCTGCAGTCACACACCAAACAAACAACACAAAAACAAGCACACGGGTTACAATCCTTATTGTAAGCATACATAAATTACCACGCACACCACGGCAATATATTAGCCATGCAAAAATACAAAGATCTGTACACTCAACCATAATTTACATGCCAACATTCCTCAACGCATACATCATTCATGCGTGCCAAATCCGGAATAAAACCACATAACAAAGGGCATAAACATAACCACCAAAGCATGTCCGCATAACAAGTAGCTAGCTTACAACTATAAGCTACCAACTACTATTTAACAAGCTAAGTTCCAACTAACAAACAATTGAATTATGCTCTTAGGCATAATAAATAAGCATCAACAACATATAAAGATATAACATAAGGATCAGACGGCCAGAAACCCAAATCCAGTTTGTCGTCTATGCTTCTTAAGTCATCGGGACTAAACGTACTAAACCAGTTAGTCTCTCGATATTTTATGAACACTAAACACACTCTCTTTAGGTTACCTGGCCAGCAGCACTAAGGATCTGGGTCAGTACACGGTGCACGTCGCGTCCCCACGTTCATACAGGCGGGTTCAGATCCCTTTTGCGGCTTAGGGAGTTATTTGATTACTCCGAGCCTTACCAGGGAATGCCGATTCAAGATCACCGCAGTCTGTAGCCGCCACCAAAATCTAGGCCTCGGTTTTGGCCTTTAAACTTACGCCCACCGGTCTCTTTTAATCTTGCTCACTCGAGAAAACAAACAAATCTGGTGTACTTCGCGCCCTACAATCGTGCCTATTGTTCGTTCCACAGTCAGATATCCCTCGACTCGCGGAGAGCGCACCTAGGCGATGCAGTACGCCAAACGAAAGAAGTACCACCACAATATTTTTCACACTTTATAAAATCTAATTAGCGCTCACTGTTGTCGATGTCTCTCAAAATCATAAGTAAGTATAAGACATAGCGCACGGTTCTTTTCACGCTAAATAATCATATAACCAAATTCCTGATATCACATAAATGAAAGAGAAGAGTATTTTCCGAAACATGCAAAGCATATATAACATCACAAATAAATCAAGATTAGCGCTGCCACGTTGTGATGTTCCAACAATCACAAACAAGTGAGACATACAACGGTTCTCCACGCTAAAACATAATAGGCAAACCAATACAAACTGGCATGTATTCATTCTCATGTAAAATCATGCTAACCATCTAAGCATGCTCACACCTCATGTTTACATAATAAGGATCAACCACCCACATGATTCTCATAACTCAAACATGCCTAGATTGGTCACCAAAATCCATCACAATCACACCGCATGCTTTACATCAAAGCCATTTCAAACACGAAAAGTAAACCCTCTCAAGGGTACATACCAGACAACTACACTAAAATCATGAATCGAAGTGGCGAACCCCTTTAAACAGTAGATTTCAATCACTCAGCTAATTCCTATTCAGAAAACATACGAAATCACAGGGAAAAGTGAAAAGACACACACACACAAGGGAGACGTACTGCACTTAACATAAACATCCGCATGCTAACTAATGGTATTGCTAGAGCAATCGGCTCGCATACCATCCAAATAGGTCAGTCACGCGGACAATACAAGTCAAATATCACATCGCACCACAATACAACGAGCGCAGGCGGCGCACACACACACCAACAACGGGTAAAAGTTGGGGGAGGGAGGAGAAATAGGCGGGAGGGAGAGGGGTAGAAGGAATCTTTAGGAGGCCTGAGGGGAACAAGTAACACCACACCGGCGATTACATGGGCGTGTTAAACACAACATTACCATCAGAACGCGATCTCTACCAAAGGTAGCAATCCAGCAGTCGTGCTTTAATACTCTTCTAAATAACAACTAAGTCAAAGTCACTGCAACAGGTATAACTAGAGCGCAGGCGGCGCTCAAAGTCACTAAGCAGTCCAACACATCCCACATGTCAAAGTAAAACTTTACTACGTAAATGTAAATATGGCAGTCATGCCCTATTACACAGTCACACCATAGAAAAGTCGGTAATAATCTGCATAACATGTGTCATACCAACTAGCCAAAAGAATGTCACATCTACCTAGATGTCCGACAAGTCATAATAAAGCCGAATGTCACTACTACTAAAGTAAAGGTTCAACCACAAGCTAAGGTATTCGTCCGAACAAGTTATCACAACCACATGTCAAACTCTCAGCAAAGACATTGGTTCATTCTCTACTTACAGAAGTTATCGTCGCCAAAATACAGCTAATAATCAGCACTCGTGCTTAGAATACGAGCAACTCATATAAACACTTACTAGGAACTTAAATAAAATGAAACAAAAATCTATACATACTAAGTAGAGACTGAGGATACCTCAGCCACGTCCGGTCTACGCCTAAACGAGAACCACGACGGACGACGTAGAGAAATCCCCTCAAGTGCTCGCAAGAGTAAAACAACCCCCACCAACGCGTTCATGAAGCGAGGCGAAGAGACGAAGCATCCGAGTTCGCCCGGAGAGCTCGCTTGGAGACGGTCCCCGGCGGCGCACTCCAGCAAAGCGGCGGGAGATAGTAGGAACGGACGTTAGAGAAGGAGGCGGCGGCGACCTCGGCGAACGACGGCCGCGAGCAGCAGCGAGACTGGCGGCGGCGCGGCCGAACGGGAGCAGAGAAGGAACATAGGGAGATCCGGCGCGACGGGGTCCAATCGGAGGCGGGGAGGCTCGTTGGTAGATCCAGGTACGGTGAGTTATCACGACGGCGACGGCGAGGCGCGGCGGCGACGGCGAGGCGCGGCGGCGCCGGAATCGAGGGGGGGGGGGCGGCGGTTAACGGATCTAAGGGCTCGGCCGGCGAGACGACGAGAAATCAAGCGCAGGAAGGGGGAGAGACGGTGAGCCAGAGGAGAAGGAGGTTGAGACGCGGTGCGGCGACGCACGCCGGCGGCCGGGCGGCGCGGAGGCGTGCGCGAGAGATCGCGGGAGCGGGAGGGTCGGGCGAGCGAGAGACTGAGCGAGAGAGACGAGAGGAGGGGTGCGGGGCGACGGGTGACTCGGGAAGCGAGCAACGAAATGTGCTCGTCCGAGGGATCTGGTTGAAGCCATACGGTTCGGACCGGGACCAAACACCAAAAGTTTGGGCCAAATCAAGCCCAAAACACACCAAATCAATTTACAATCAATTCTAATACAAATCAAACACCCAGAAACCAATAAATCTCTCGATCAATACTCGAAACAAAACCAAATCAAACTCCGAATAAATCCGATTCAAAAACAAATATTAATATTACGAAAATCCGAAACCTTACAGCGAATATGAAGCACTCACAGAAGAAGAGAATAAGGCTCTAGCTGTAATTTCAGATTTGGAGAAGAAACTTAAAGAATTAAAGAAGGATATTGCTTCAACAAATAAGCATCTCCAAACCATCCGTGAAGAAGCCCGCTCTACAGCAAATTTACAAGACTCATACAAAGTTAAATGGGATACTTCAGTCTGCACTTTATTGGAAGCCCGAAAGAGACTAGAAATTGTAGAGGCAATTGAAGCAGATCAGAGTGAATGCACAACAGCACTGGAAGATCATATCACCAATACCATCAAAGAACTTCAGCATTATCCACTTCCAAAGCTTTGAAAACTCTTCATTATTATTATTCTCCATTCAACCTGCTGTAATACCTTGGTTTAATATTTTATCTGCTGCTTAATAGTATTCATGCATAAAGGTGATAATTGAATTTTTCATTAAAACTCCATAGACTTCCAAACTAAAGCAAAGAAAATATATAATTTCCATAACCTTTCGCTTGTGTCTTGCGATTATCAAGCAGGTTGCTTGGGTACAAGTATTACAATGAGATCTCCAATTCATCAAATATATATTCATGATAAATATAACATAATTGGAGAATTATATGAAAATAATATTTTTGCCTCAAGAACACATATAGTGTTGACCAATTAGGGACGTTCCATCGTCGGCAAAAATAATATGATATATATATATATATATATAGGGGAATTATATGGAGATAATGTTTTTGCCTCAAGAACACATATAGTGTTGACCAATTAGGGACGTTCCATCGTCGGCAAAAACAGTATAATATATATGATTTTACTTTTCCTTCTTTTTTTTTTTTTTACAAAAACCAATATGACACATCTTACAAGGTTTTCACCAATACTGGTCCCCCTCTTATTTCTTCAAAAAGCGACCATTGATCGGAGGCATTGGACGTTCACCATTTTGATCAATTAATTGATATGCTCCTCCATCATACACTTTTTCAATTACATATGGTCCTTCCCATTTGGGTTCGAATTTTCCACATTTTTTATGGGGTGACTATTATGGGTCTTCTCAGTGCAAGGACCAGATCACCTTCTCTAAATGCTCTGTGGCGGACCATTTTATCATATGTTCTTGCCATTTGTATGCAATATGCTTCAAGATTCTGTTGAGCTAATAATCGAGTTTCTTCTATTGTCTCCAGCTCCTGTAATCTTAATTTAATATGTTCATAATCAGTAAGCTGCTCATGTACAGCTACTCGTAGTGATGGTATCTCCATCTCAAGTGGCAAAACTGCTTCTCCTCCAAAGACAAATGAGTATGGTGTCATTTGAGTCGGAGTACGAACAGACGTTCGATATGCCCATAGAGCTTCATGAATACGTTCATGCCAATCTCTCTTATTTTTAGCCACAGTCTTCTTCAAGATTTTACATAAAGTTTTATTGAAGGCTTCAGCTAAACCATTTGCTCTGGGATTATATATGGAAGAATATCTCTAGTTTATGTGATATTTTGTAGCAAATCTTGTGACCTTAAAGCTTTTGAAAACAGTACCATTATCAGAAATTATTCGATTAGGCACTCCAAATCTATAGAGAATGTGGAGTTCCATAAATCGAATTACATTATCAGCTTTCACTTCTTTTAATGGAATTGCCTCAGCCCACCTTGTAAAATAGTCAGTGGCAGCCAATATAAAATGATGTCCATGTGAAGAAGGTGGATCAATTGGCCCAACAATATCAGTTCCCCATGCAGCAAATGGCTATGAAGGAATGGTAGGATGCAACGGGGTTGGTGGTTGGTGTATAAAATCACCATGTACTTGACATATATGACATTTACGAGCCATATCTATACAATCTCGTAACATAGTAGGCCAATAATAACCCATTTGTTTTAATTTTATCCGCATTTTTGGTCCAGCTTGATGTGCACCGCATATGCCTAAATGTACTTCATCCATGGCTTATTTTGCTTCTTGAGGAGATAAACATCTCAATAATAACTGATCATATGATCGTTTATATAGCACATCATTCAGCAGAGTGTATGACATTATTCTTCTTTTAAGCTCAACAGATTTATTTCTATCAGATGGAAGTCTCCCATATTTCAAAAATTCATTAAAAGGTGATCTCCAATCATCAGATAATGTCTGAGAATCAACACTATTTATTATCTCAGCTTGAGGAAGAATTTCTAAAACATGAGGAAGAACTAACCGTTTTTCAACTACCCCTTCAATGTTTCCATTATCAGGAAGTGTAAGAGCAGCAGCCAATTGAGCTAGAGCATTAGCTCGACTATTGTACCTTCGTGGAACATGTTCAAGCTTAATAAATGCAAATTGAGATATAAGCTCATTTGCTTTCTCATAATATGGGATTGGCTCTAACTTGCGTACTTCATACATTCCATTAAGCTGTCGTATGACAAGTTGTGAATTTCCAAATACATATAGAAAAAATATTTTCATTTCAAGGGCCACAGAAAGTCCTATTATGAGAGCCTCATATTCGGCCTCATTATTAGAGCATTCATTTTTAAGTAAGGACATAGAATGATATATAACACCATGTTGTGGGGTCCGGAACACCAATCCTGCTCCAGCCTTTACTTTTGTTTCCATCTTCGGTTGATTTCTGTGATGCACCATCAAAATACATCTCCCAATGTGGACCAATATTTTCAATAGAAAATACTTCTTCATCTGGCAAATCTGCAACTAATGGTGAAGTATCTGGTATAGCATGTGCTGCTAAAAAATCTGCCAAAGCTTGTCCTTTGATTGCTTTTTGTGAGACATATTCTATGTCAAACTCCATTAACAAAAGTGCCCATTTAGCTAATCTTTCAGATAATACTGGTCTAGTCATCAAATGTTTGAGTGGATCTGCTTTAGATATAAGTTGCACTTTATGAGCCAACAAATAATGTCGAAGCTTCTTAACTGCAAACACTAAAGCCAAACATATTTTTTCAATTGGAGAATACTTATGTTCTGCTCCGACTAAAGTTCTACTGATATAGTATGTTGCTACCTCCTTGCCTTCTTCATTTTTCTGAGCTAACAACCCACCAAGGGATGTATCAAGAGCCGCAATATATAAAAATTAGAGGCTTTCCCTTCGCAGGAGCCACTAAAACAGGAGGATTCGACAAATATTTTTTTATACTTTCCAAATCGTTTTAGCATCCCCAATCCCAGTCGAATTTAACGTTCTTCTTCATAAGATGAGAAAAGGGCTGACAGCGTCCTGCTAAATTTGAAATAAATCTTCCAATATATGCAAGCCTTTCTTGCAAAGATTTGAGTTCTGTTAGATTTTTAGGAGGTTGTATTTCTTGTATGGCTTTGATTTTCAATGGATCGATCTCAATCCTACGGTATCGCACAACAAAGCCTAGGAATTTTCCCGAGCTGACACCAAATGAACATTTGAGTGGGTTCATCTTCAAATTATGTCTCCGTAATCGGTCAAAAACTATTTACAAATCATTGAGGTAGTTTGATTTATCTTTGGTTTTCACAACCAAATCATCCACATAGCATTCGACTATTTCGTGTAAGAGATCACTAAAAATGATTGTCATGACCCTTTGATATGTAGTACCTGTATTTTTCAGCCCAAAAGGCATTACTTTATAACAATAAATCCCCTTTGGTTTTCGAAATGCCGTATGAATAGCGTCTTCTTGGGCCATTTTTATTTGATTATATCCGGATGAATCCGTCCACAAAGGATAGTATTTTATATTCAGTTATTGCATCAACCATCATTTCTGTAATAGGTAGTGGAAAATCATCCTTTGGACAAACCTTATTGAGATCCCTGAAATCAACACAAACGCGTATTTGACCATTTTTCTTTTTTACGGGTACTATATTTGCGACCCATGTGGGATATCGTACTTCTTCAATAAATCCAGTCAGTATAAGTTTATCAACTTCTTCGACTATTTTGGCTTCCAAGTCTGGATGAAATTTTCTATGAGCTTGTTTTACTAGCATGTATTCAGGATCTATAGCTAAACGATGTACAACAACACTAGTATCAAGACCAGGCATTTCTTTGTATGACCAAGCAAATATATCTCTGTTTCTATAGAGTAAAGCCTTGTATTTCTTTTGCTCTTCTTTGCATAAAGTTGCACTTATAAAAGTTGGACGCGGATCATCATCCATGCCTAGATTGATTTCTATTAATTCATCAACTGTAGCTTGTCGGGCATCATCTAATTTTGGTGGTGCAGGGTCAACATCTGTTATCATCACTTCTGCTTTTTCAGCTTCATACAATATTTTTTGTACTGCTTCATCATCAGGTAGATCAAGAACTATAAAATTATCGTTTATTTCCATTTCTTCAGATTCTGAGTCATCACCCAAAATAATATGTATTTTGTGCTTTTTGTCTTCAATTTCAAAATCAGAATCATCTCCTAAGATAATTGTCTTAGAACTTTCATCAATTTCGAATGTGAAAACATCTCCAAGCATTACGACGTTACTTTCATAACTTTCTTGATAATTGTGTGGTTCGTTGTTTG
This sequence comes from Xerophyta viscosa, assembly GCA_002076135.1. Classification (NCBI taxonomy): domain Eukaryota; kingdom Viridiplantae; phylum Streptophyta; class Magnoliopsida; order Pandanales; family Velloziaceae; genus Xerophyta; species Xerophyta viscosa. The sequence continues at coordinate 69,696 of MJHO01000252.1, forward strand.
ATTTGTTTTGTTTTGTGAACTATGTATGAGTTTATGGGATGTGCTTGAATGAGTTTCATTATCCGTGTATGCGTGTTCGGGCGTACCACGGGTGTGTCACGTGGTTGGTGACCCCGTCGGCAGGAGGGAGTGTTTGGTTGCGTGCGAGTCGGAGTTGGATTGTTTGGTTTTGAACTATTTTTGCTGTTCAGAATAGTTTTGGTCGACCGATAGTTGCGTGAAGCCCGTGGATAAGTTCGGGTCTTGTGTTTGGTTGCTTACCCCTTCACTTCTTCTTCTTCTCCCGCGACCTGGAGCTCCCCTGCTGACCTAGGTGAGTTCCCCTACCCATTTTCCCTTGATTCTTGGACTCATGATCATCCCATCTCTCTTCTCCCTCACTCTCTTAGTTCTCTTGACCTAGTTCTCTCCCGGGTACGTGTGGTTGGAGTTGAGCTTGCGTTCAGTGTGTCGTTTCAGCCGAGGGCCCTCGAGGTGAGTGGTTTGCACCTCTTGCTTGCGTGTGATTGTGGTGGTGATGTATGCCGTTGAGATGAATTATGTGATACAAGTATGATTATGCGATATTTAGAATTTTTGGGTGGAAACCCTAGGTGTTGTGATATGTGTTTTATGAGCATGTTGTGATGCTAGCATGATGGTGATTTGGTACTTGTGATCTTGTTGTTGATAATTATATGGCTTAGACATCGTATGGGAACATTCTCTTATTTCATGAAAATGTTGGATATGTTTTGGAATGGAAAATTTGGAATGCGTGGAAACCGTTGTATGTCTATCACTAGTACTTATGTGATTGGTGTGCCCAATGTGAGTATTGTTGTGATTAGAGGCATCGACAACCCAAGCGCTAATGAGATTTGATAATGTGAAAATATTTATGGTGGGGCTCTTTCATTGGACTGCATCGCCTAGATTCGCTCTCCCGTGTGAGTTGAGTGGATATCGATCGGGATCGAAATGGGACGATGTGGGCACCGGAGTCCCAGATTTGTTGTCTCGAGAAGAGACCGGTGGGCGTAGTTAAGGCCAGCCCGAGGCCAGGGTGGCGGCTACGAGACCAGGCGAGATTTGAATTGGAAATTTCGGAAAGGCCGGTATATCAAGTAACTCCCTTAAGACCAAAAGGGATCGCCCTCGCTGTAGGATACTGGGGGACGCGACATGCACCGTGTTTGACTCCGATCCTTGGTGCTGCGGTACCTAAAGGGTGTGTTGCGTTGCAAATTAGAAAGGACTAACGGGTGATTAGTCGAGCAAACGCTAACATAAGAAAGTAAAGCATAATTGGTTTGGTATGGGAATTCGTTTATTTACATGATGTTAATGATTATGATGATGCTTTACTTGGTGTTTATTGACTTGTGATTTGGATTGGTTGTGTTGTGGTGAGAGGTGCCGCGATCGTTATTCGCGCCGCTTACTGAGTCATTTTGACTCACTCCGTTGCTTTTATCTTTTTTAGATCCGTTAGATCGTGGAAAAGCACCGGCAAAGGAGTGCTAAGTTCTCGTCGTTAGCTTGGAAAGGATTTTGGGAAGGTATTTTGATGGGGTCTACACGTGTACATACATCTTGTTAGTATAGCCTAAAACTTGTAAAAACTTAACATTTGGAAGCACTAACTTACATTTTTGTATTTTGGTTGGTTGGTAAACTTTTAGGGTTGTAAACCTTAGTTAGGAAGGTTTAATCTCTAAAAATTGTATATTTTGAGTTTATGATGTAAATGGTTAAACTTTGATATATATGTATAAAAGAATTTTCGATTTGGGGTTTGAACCTTGTCGCATGTGTATTTTAGTTTTTATGTGCTTGTGGCACTTGAGAATGAATGGATTTGTGGTTTGATCAAAATCGGGCTAATAGAGTTCTTAAAAGTTTCGAATTTTTGACATTTCGAAAAATGTCTCGGTTAATGAGGTTGAATGTGTTTCAAGGTTAAAAATTGATACCTGCATGTGTGTTTCGTTTATATATATATATATATATTATATATATATAATATATATATATGATTATATAGTGTTTGGATATTTTGGAAAAATATTTGTGAAAATAGGGTGTTGGGTTTCTTGTTGCTGCAAATCTGTTTTTGCAGATTTTGCAGGTATCGGTCTACCGAAACCTGTAGCCGTTCTATTTTAAGTTTCTGGTCGACTTTCGGTCGACCAGTCTGATATTTCGGTCGACCGAAATATCAGACGGGTTGACCGAAAATAGTTCTGGAATTCGTCGTCTTATTTCGCGTATTTTGTTTCTGAATTTAATTTCGATGCTTTGAGGGGTTCTTAGAATTACTATCTAGAGGTTAGGCATTCCCAAAACTTTTGGAAAAATAAAGGTCGGGCTGGTATTTTAAAAATACGGTTTTCAAGTATATTTTCGTAAGATTTTAAAGAGATTTGGATCTTAGATTGCCTAGGATCCTCTTGTGTCATCTGAGGAGATTGATGCATTAGTATCCTTTGCAAACTGAGCTCAGGTTGAGACCGAACCGCCTCCCCCGCGGGTTCTTGTCTCAGACTGAATGTACAAGTCGCGGCTCTTCCTTGTTTTGAACTTTGAGATTTTGATTTTGGAGATTTGGGATTTGAAATGAACTCCTTGATTGTTTAAGCTTCCGCAAACTATTTATTTCGAACTTTATTATTTTGCGAAAAAAATTATTTTCCTCCGTCGTGACAGTTGTAGTATCAGAGCATTGTGTAACTTAGTGCTTCCTAAACAACTAAAACTTGTAAATTGATGGGTTGTGAAAACGAGAGTAGGGCGATTAGAACAAATCGTTGATTAGGTCGTTGTGGTTGCAGGATGCCGCCACGAGATCATCCGCGTCGGATTTTGAGTCCGGATGTGCCGGAGGAGCCTCGAGTTAGCGAGGATATGGTTAGGGCCCTACGGGATATCGTTCGAGCTGTGCTGGACGAGCGCGAGGCCGAGCGAGCTGAGAATCCACAGGTCCTAGAACCTATTCCTATTCCCGGAGTGGGTGAGATCGTACCGGTTCAGGCAGAGATTGTGGTCGAGGACCCAGTCCAGGAAAGGTATATGAAGTACTTGGCGAGGTTTCACAAGATGCGACCCCCGAGTTTTGAGGGTGGTTCGGATCCAGACACAGCCGACAGTTGGCTCCTAGCGGTAGAGAAGTTGTTCAAGACCCTTAATTGTCCGATAGAATTCCGAGTACCATTGGCAGCTTTTACGTTTTCAGGAGAGGCCGAACACTGGTGGAGAAGTATGGAGGATCAGATCGGTCAGTTTGGCTCTTAGGCCGATTTTCTGGTATTATTCAACTGACAATATGTTTCGGAGTTCGTGAAGAGGACAAAGGAGGAGGAGTTTGAAAGACTGAAACAGGGTGGTATGTCCGTCTGGGAGTACCACACCAAGTTTATGCTTTGTCGAGATATGTTCCACATCTTCGTACGGACGAGCTACGTATGGCGCGGAAGTTCCGAAACTACTTGAAGTGGGATATCATTAGTAGGATGGCTGGGAAGGAGTATGCTACGGTTCATCAGACGTTGGAAAGGGTGCAGAACATAGAGGCCGACTGGGCCCGTGAGAAATCTGAGAGGATACAGAATGACCCGAAGGGAAAAGGGAAGTTCGTGCCGAAGAAGAGGAAATTTGGTGTCTCTGCCGATACCCGAACCGTTTCAAGTGGGTAGGCAGCAGAGACCGATGTCCGAGGTTGAGTATTTCTACTGTCATGAGAAGGGGCATTACAAATATCAGTGTCTGCGTTTACCAGCAGGACAGCTGCAGTCTCAGGGACAGTCTGGAGTACAGTTTTGACAGCCGCAGTAGAGGGCACCGTTTCCGCAGCCGAGACCGCAATATCAGCAGTACAGGCCGCCATTTCTGCAGTAGTCCCAAGGGAGTTCCGCGACCAGGCCAGTAGCGTCGCAAGGACAGGGTGGACAGCCACCGAGGGTTCCAGGGAGAGTTAATGCTTTGACGAGTGAAGAAGCAGGTGGTAGTTCGACAGCTATTGCCGGTATATTGTCGGTTTGTAGTTTACCAGCATTTGTATTGTTCGATTCGGGTGCTACACACTCTTTCGTCTCGTCAAATTTTGCTGTTAAATTGCCCGTTCATCTTATGGCATATGATTGTATCTATGAGATTTCTACTCCTGCGGGTTATGTATTGTTTTCCGATTGTCGTTTTTGTGGGTGTGAGATTCGAGTCGGGGATCGAACACTACGCGCCAATCTAGTTGTTTTGGATATGTCGGATTTTGATGTTATTTTGGGAATGGATTGGTTAGCTGGTAACTATGCTAAGATAGATTGCCGAACCGAGGTCATTTCTTTTAAAATACCACACATACCGAAATTTCAGTTCTGTGGTGATGATTTTGGGGTAGGAGTTTCTATTATCAGTGCAATGAAGGCAGGCAAAATGCTTGTGCAGGGTTGTGCTGGATATTTGGCCTATTTGATATACCCGTCATTGGAGACAGATGAATTGAATAGTATTTCAATTGTTAATGAATTTCCGGACGTTTTTCCGGAGGAATTACCTAGATTACCTCCCGTCCGTGAGGACGAGTTTCAGATTGAGTTGGTACCTGGAGCGACCCCGATATCCAGGACACCATATAGAATGGCTACTACGGAGTTGGCCGAGCTAAAGGCTCAAATTGAGGAGTTGTTAGACAAGGGTTTCATTCGACCGAGCGTATCACCTTGGGGTGCGCCGGTTCTATTTGTAAAGAAGAAAGATGGGAGTGTGAGGATGCGTATAGATTATAGACAGCTTAAGCAGGTTACGTTTAAGAATAAATATCCTTTACCTCATATCGATGATTTATTTGAGTAGTTGCAGGGAGCCGCAGTGTTTTCAAAAATTGATTTGAGGTCAGGGTATTACCAGTTGAGGGTTAAGAAGGGGACGTACCGAAGACAGCTTTTCGTACTCGAGTATGGTCACTACGAATTTCTTGTTATGCCGTTTGGGTTGACGAATGCACCAGCAGCGTTCATGGATATGATAAATTGCATTTTTCAACCTTAATTAGACCGTTTTGTGGTAGTATTCATAGATGATATTCTGGTGTATTCCCGTAGTGAGGAGGATCATGCGGATCATTTGAGGCAAGTCTTGCAAGTTCTTTGCGAGAGGCAGTTGTTCGCGAAACTTAGCGAGTGTGATTTTTGGTTGACCGAAGTGCACTTCTTGGGGCACGTAATCTCTCGTGAGGGCATGGCAGTAGACCCGGCAAAGGTTGACGCAGTCCTACGATGGGATCGACTCAAGAATGCGACTGAGGTTCGTAGCTTTTTGGGTTTGGCTGGTTATTTATTGAGGGCTTTGCGAGGTTAACTAGTGCATTAACTAAGCTTACCCGGAAAGCCGTTCAGTTTGAGTGGAATGATGCCTGTGAGTCGAGTTTCCAGAAGTTAAAACATTTGCTGACCATTGCACCAATCTTAGCTCTTCCCGACGATCAGGGCGGATTTGTTGTTTATAGCGATGCATCTTTTGTCGGTTTAGGATGTGTGTTGATGCAGAGGGGAAGAGTGATAGCTTATGGCTCTAGACAATTGAAAACCCATGAGGGTAATTATCCGGTACACGATCTTGAGTTGGCCGCGGTGATCTTTGCGTTGAAACTTTGGAGACATTATTTATACGGAGAAGAGTTTGAGATATATACCGATCACAAGAGTCTACAGTATATCTTTTCCCAGAAAGAGTTGAAGTTGCGAAAGATGCGATGGATCGAATACTTGAAGGATTTCAAATGCAAATCCTCTATCATCCTTGGAAGGCGAATGTCGTAGCTGACGCACTCAGCCGGAAGAGCTCGTCTCGGGTAGCTGGGTTATCTATGAGGGAGTGGGACTTGGCGGAGCAGTTTACCCACCTGGGCTTGCGCGCCTTTGAGCGTGAGCCGAGGGTTGTCTTCGCCACTTATCCTGTCGAGCCGGAGCTACTTCAGAGGCTGAGGGCAGCACAACAGGACGATACGACCTTACAGGAGATACGTGGATGCCTTGAATCTGGAGAAATATCAGAGTATCGCGTAGGTACGGAAGATATTATCAGATTCAGGGGCAGGATATGCGTACCGAGGTCAGATGAGCTGAGACACCAGATCTTATCAGAGGCGCATAATAGTAGACTGTCAGTTCATCCATGAGGGACCAAGATGTATAACATTTGCGACAACAGTTTTGGTGGGCAGGCATAAAGAAAGACGTTCGACAGTTTGTAGCTCAGTGTACAGTATGTCAGCAGGTGAAGGCAGAGCGACATAGGTCGGTTGGTTATCTTCAGCCGCTAGAGGTACCGTCGTGGAAGTGGGTACCGATCTGAGCTTTAGCACCGCATATCATCCGCAGACAGATGGACTGTCGCGACCCACGCCCCCGGGGCGCGGCCGCAACGGGAAAGGGTCGGGGACGATCCGCCGGGAGCCCAAAATAAGCAGCAGAAACAAGTGGAGCTCCGAGTGAGAAAGACGCGAGAAAGAGAGAGATGGGTGCGGTCGGGTGCGACGGGCTCGAGCCAAATGGCTCTCCACTCCGCGCGTCGTGCGCGATTGGGCTCGGCCAGGCTGAGCTAACTTGGCTCGGTCCGCCGAGTCCAGCCCAAACTGGGCCCAATCTGGCCCAAAACGCTTGATTTCGATCTAAATCAAATTCTGAATCAAACCAGAAACAAATCAAGCAACCAAGAATCAATCAAAACCCTCGATTGATCTAAAATCAACCCGATAATACAAAATCGAAAATCAGAACCTTATATTATGCACTGACGACTGATATGCCCCTTCTCGTACAGTTGTAGCAAACAATATTCGGCCTCTGCTTTCGTCGGTCTCCCTCCCCCTTAAAGTGGTTCGGGTATCGGTCGAGGAATCTTGCTTCCTCTTCTTCGATCCTTCCTTAGCTTTCCCTTTCTTCTCCACTTGAGATTTCTCGGTTCAGTACCTCTTCCAATCGCCCTCAATGTTCTGCGCCTTGACCAATGTCTGGTGCACGGACTGCCATCTTGCCTATAATCTCGACCTTGAGCCCATTACGGAACCTCCTAGCCATCCTTGCCTCGTCGGCCAATAGATATGGAACATATCGGGATAGAGATATGAACCTTGCATGATACTCCAAGACTGACATGTCACCCTGCCTCAACTGTTCAAAGTCTTCTTCTTTTTGCCTCCTCACTGACTCAGGTATGTAGTGGCGGTTGAACAGAATCAGGAAGTCAACCCAACTGCCGAACTGTCCCTTCACGCTCCTCCACCTTCTCTCGGCAGCTCCGGCAAAGGTATATGTGGCTAATGCGACTCGAAACTCATTTGGGCACATCAATGTCTCAAAACTCTTCTCCATGTCCAGAATCCAATCATCGGCCTTATCCGTATCGGCCCACCCTCGAACTTAGGCGGTTTCATTTTCTGAAAACGGGACAATGGCCTAAGTACTCCTCTCCGCTGAGCTTCTTCTAGACCGTCCGCTACTCAGCTAAAACCGGACCCTGAGTTGGCCTCAAACTGGGGAGTACGTAGCGAGGCACCACGCTCCTCTAGAGCAGCCGCAACAGCCTCCCGGATCAGGCGAACCAAATTCGCATTGGCCGGTGGCGGACCCGGCACCTCCGGATCGGCGCCACGAGCCTGTCGTCTACGTGGTGGCATCCTGTAACCACAACGACTCGAGATTAACGATTTACACTAATCACCCTAACACTCGTTAACACACCCCATTTATTAACAAGTTTTAGTTTCTAGGAAGCATTAAGCTACACAAGCTCTAATACCAAGAACTGTCGCGACTCGCGCCCTCGGGGCGCGGCCGCGACGGGAAAAGGTCGGGGACGATCCGCCAGAAGCCCAAAATAAGCAGCAGAAACAAGCGGAGGTCCGACGGACCGGAGGCAAAATTTTACGGCATTAAAACGAGTTTTGGAAATGCTTAGGAAACATTTTAAAACTTTTTAAGAAGCTTGAGCCGAGTCTTGGACTTTCGAGCCCGGGTGCCATTCACGGAGGAGGTGAAGTCACCGCGATGTCCGGCAAAACTTGCTATAGATTCTAAATTATCAATCTCCTCAATTGATACAAGAAAATCCATAGCAACCTAGGGTCCGAAACATCAAAACATTTTTCTTTAAAACTTAAAACACGAATTCGCAAATTCCGGCTCAACCTATATTTTTACAAACCTTTGGAAAGTACCACATACCTTAGATATGTCCACTAAACCCAAATAAACACCCAAAACTTAAATCAAAATTATTTAAATCGAATTTGAAATTCTTATTCCAGAGGCTATTTTCGGTCGACCGGTCCAAACTTTCGGTCTACCGATAATTTTTACAAACCAACGGTAAAGCAAATTTGAATTATCGGTCGACCTCAGATCATATCGGTCGACCGAAAATATCAGAAACTGCAGAAACAGATTTGTATTGGCTCACTACTTGCGGTCTCGAATTCCGTACTCTCGCTGGACTATGAGAGGCCACCGTGCGCCCTCGCATATCTACTTTAGATACATGCGCATGTATTCCCACTCGTCCAAAATACTTACAAGACAACGATTCGTGGCCTAAACTCATTTTAACCGAAAATACGGAAAATAAGACCTCAATGAGCCATTTTTACCAAAATCATTCAAACGTCAAATTTCTTGTTTGAAAGCGTTTGCAACAACATATATACACATGCTGGTATCAAAAGAAGTAAGTATAGAAAGCAAATACATTTTGATACGAAATCCACATTTCATATATAAACCATTGTTTATACACATATATACTTTTAAAGCCTAAACTCAAACATTTTTTCAAATTTACACTTTAAAAGCATTTCCAAAATACAAAAATACATCTAGTGTAGGTTAATGGTTCCATTTACAAAATAACACTAATTATACAATTGTGGGGCTAACATATACACTAGGTGAATGCTACACCCTAACCCATCCCAAAAGTATACCTTCTACGAGTATACCCAAAGGTCCTCACAAGCTATCCGCCTACGCGAGCTCTTTTTCCTTCGCGCATGGATCTGAAAAGAAGGCAACAAGAACAGTGGGTCAAAAAAACGCAGCGCAGCGTCGGGCGCGGAGAGAGCTCGTGTGCGAGAGAGAGAGAGAGAGAGAGGGCGACGAGAGAGAAAGACGCGAGAAAGAGAGAGATGGGTGCGGTCGGGTGCGACGGGCTCGAGCCAAATGGCTCTCCCGCGCGTCCGTGCGCGATTGGGCTCGGCCAGGCTGAGCTAACTTGGCTCGGTCCGCCGAGTCCAGCCCAAACTGGGCCCAATCTGGCCCAAAACGCTTGATTTCGATCTAAATCAAATTCTGAATCAAACCAGAAACAAATCAAGCAACCAAGAATCAATCAAAACCCTCGATTGATCTAAAATCAACCCGATAATACAAAATCGAAAATCAGAACCTTATATTATGCACTGACGACTGATATGCCCCTTCTCGTACAGTTGTAGCAAACAATATTCGGCCTCTGCTTTCGTCGGTCTCCCTCCCCCTTAAAGTGGTTCCGTATCGGTCCGAGGAACTTTGCCTTCTCTTCTTAGATCCTTCCCTTAAGCTTTCCCTTTCTTCTCCACTTGAGATTTCTCGGTCACTACCTCCTTCAATCGCCCTCAATGCTTCTGCGCCTGACAATGGTCTGGTGCACGGACTGCCCATCTTGCTATAATCTCGACCTTGAGCCCATTACGGAACCTCTAGCCATCCTTGCAGTCGTGGCCAATGATATGGAAATTGGCGATAGAGATATGAACCTGCATGATAACTTCCAAGACTGCATTCACCTGCCTCAACTGTTTAAAGTCTTCTTCTTTTTGCCTCCTCACTGACTCAGGTATGTAGTGGCGGTTGAACAGAATCAGGAAGTCAAACCAAACTGCCGAACTGTCCCTTCACGCTCCTCCACCTTCTCTCGGCAGCTCCGGCAAAGGTATATGTGGCTAATGCGACTCGAAACTCATTTGGGCACATCAATGTCTCAAAACTCTTCTCCATGTCCAGAATCCAATCATCGGCCTTATCCGTATCGGCCCACCCTCGAACTTAGGCGGTTTCATTTTCTGAAAACGGGACAAGTGGCCTAAGTACTCCTTCCTCCGCTGAGCTTCTGCTAGACCGGTCGCTACCTCAGCTAAAACCGGACCCTGAGTTGGCTCTCAAACCTGGGGAGGTACGGTAGGCGGAGCACCACGCTCCTCTAGAGCAGCCGCAACAGCCTCCCGGATCAGGCGAACCAAATTCGCATTGGCCGGTGGCGGACCCGGCACCTCCGGATCGGCGCCACGAGCCTGTCGTCTACGTGGTGGCATCCTGTAACCACAACGACTCGAGATTAACGATTTACACTAATCACCCTAACACTCGTTAACACACCCCATTTATTAACAAGTTTTAGTTTCTAGGAAGCATTAAGCTACACAAGCTCTAATACCAAGAACTGTCGCGACTCGCGCCCTCGGGGCGCGGCCACGAAGGGAAAGGGTTGGGGACGATCCGCCGGGAGCCCAAAATAAGCAACGGAAACAAACGGAGCTCCGACGGACCGAAGCCAAAATTTTTATGGCTTTAAAACGAGTTTTTGGAAATGCTTAGGAAACATTTTAAAACTTTTTAAGAAGCTTGAGCTGAGTCTTGGACTTTCGAGCCCGGGTGCCGTTCACGGAGGAGGTGACGTCACGGCGAGATTCGACAAAACTTGCTATAGATTCTAATGTATCAATCTCCTCCATTGATACAAGAAAATCATAGCAACCTAGGGTCCGAAACATCAAAACATTTTTAAAACTTAAGACACGAATTCGCATATTCTGCTCCTGTATTTTTACAAACATTTGGAAAGTGTCACATATCTTAGATATGTCCACTAAACGCAAATAAACACCCAAAACTTAAAAAAACTCGTTTTAATCGAATTTGAAATTCTTATTCCAGAGGCTATTTCGGTCGATCGGTCCAAACTTTCGGTCGACCGATAGTTCTTACGAACTAGCGATAAAGCAAATTTGAATTATCGGTCGACCGCAGATCAAATCAGTCGACAGAAAATATCAGAAACTGTAGAAACAGATTTGTATTGGCTCACTACTCGTGGTCTCGAATTCCGTATTCTCGTTGGACGGTGAGAGGCCACCGTGCACCCTCGCATATCTACTTTAGATACATGCGCACGTGCTCCCACTCCTCCAAAATACTTACAAGACAACGATTCGTGGCATAAACTCATTTTAACCAAAAATACGGAAAATAAGAACTCAATGAGTCATTTTCACCAAAATCATTCAAACGTCAAATTTCTTGTTTGAAAGCGTTTGCAACAACATATATACACTTGCTGGTATCAAAAGAAGTAAGTATGAAAACCAAATACACTTTGATACGAAATCCACATTTCATATATAAAACTATTGTTTATACACATATATACTTTTAAAGCCTAAACTCAAACATTTTCTCAAGTTTACACTTTAAAAGTATTTCCAAAATACAAAAATACATCTAGTGTAGGTTAATGCTTCCATTTACAAAATAACACTAATTATACAATTGTGGGGCTCACATATACACTAGGTGAATGCTACACCCTAGCCCATCCCAAAAGTATACCTTCTACGAGTATACCCAAAGGTCCTCACAAGCTATCCGCCTACGCGAGCTCTTTTTCCTTCGCGCACGGATCTGAAAAGAAGGCAACAAGAGCAATGAGTCAAAAAGACTCAGCAAGCGGCACATTGGCGTCCTCCTCTAGGAGCACCAATACGACACCACAAACACAAACAACAAGGACAAATCATAAACAAAAGATGCAAGTCATTAAATCACATACGCATCAAAAGTTCTCGCAATCATGGCAAGTTACCATCCGACTAACCAATTATGCATAGTTTTATTAGTTAAGTCAGCGTGTATCACTAACCCTAAATCAAGGTAAGTCCTCTCATATTTTTGTTTTGGTAGAGCGGACCCACACTATAGACTGTCTCCCGAGACCGAGGGAACCTATAACCCATCCTCGCAACCCGAGATAGTCCTCTCAATGCGAGCTCTATCCGCCACGCTACCAAGGTCCTGGTACGCGCCGCCGGGCATTCCACGCGACTACAGAACCCTAAGGTGATGGCGACCTGTTGACGACCTTCCTCCGGAAAGGGGGAAGAGGGGTTTTTGGAGTCGCCACCTAATTTTTATAGAAAATTAGGCAACCGGATAGGCACCTTTGAGATTCTTAAGGCTCGTTCGTCGGTTACGTGTGGGGAAGACAGAACACCCCCATAGCGCCCCTCGAAAGAGAGTACTCTATAGATGGTTGTGCAGATTTTGTGTTTCTAATATTTTTGGATTTTATAAGTATATCGACTTTTAATATATCTATATAATGTTTAAAAGATAATGGGTATACACTCATTTCTCCTTTTAACATTTAATAGAGGCATTTAAATTTACGATTAAAAAAAATCAGTATACACCGATCTTGTAATCATACTTTCTATTATTTAAAAGGGATTTAATCTCCTCAAATATGTATAATAGATATACGAAGGAGTATACACCACTTCGTTCATCTATTATCCACATTCAAATTCCCTATTTATATAAACTTAAAAAGTAGAAATAACAGTATACACCGTTATCCTCCTTTTTATTTTATATAGATAGGAAGGATTAAGTCTCAAACATATCGATTTACTTATAATATGAGAATTAGAGAAAATAAAATATATAAATGTTGTACGTGTCGAGCGATGCTTAATGTCGAGAAGGATTTTGTAAAAAAAAAAAAATTTAATTAAGGTTGGGCTCAGCGCCGTATCGTTTCCTCATCATCGCCCTAAAAGTTTTATTTATATTTTTGTGTTGCGTGATTTCCTTAAAATTTAGAAGTATACACCTCTAATTCTAAATGAGGTACAAGTATTTGTTGTTTGTTGTTACCGGGTTAATGTATGCCACAAAATTTTGAGTTTGCAAAATAATGTTGATTCGAAATATTTAGGAAGTATACACCTCCACATTTTATTTTGGGGTTACAAGTATACACCTATAACCCCAAAAAATTCATGTGTAACTTCAAAAAATTTTGATTTTATAAGATAATGTCAAATTTTGAAAGGAATGAAAATTAGAAGTATACACCTCCGTATTTTATTTTTGGATTACAAGTATACACCTATAACCCATAAAATCATGCACAATTTGAAACTTTTTAATTTTATAAAATAATGTCGAATTTTGAAAGAAAATAAAAATTGGAAGTATACACCTCCGTATTTTATTTTGGATCATAAGTATACACCCATAACCAATAAAATTAATGCACAATTTCAAAAATTTTAATTTTATAATGTCAAATTTGAAAGAAAAATAAAAATTAGAAGTATACACCTCCGTATTTCATTTTTGGGTTACAAGTATAACACCTATAACCAATAAAACTCATGCACAATTTCAAAATTCTTAATTTTATAAAATATCAAATTTTGAAAGAAAATAAAAATTGGAAGTATACACCTCCGTATTTTATTTTGGATTACAAGTATACACTTATAACCCATAAAAATCTTCACAATTAGCTTAAAAATAGTATTAAATTATTTTTAATCCCAAATAAGCTGAATTAGATCAAATTTGGTTCAATTTAAAATGAAATTGGCTCAATAATAAGCTCATTTATGCAATCTGGCTCGGTATTAGGCTCGATCATGTGATTTGGCTCGGAAAATGGCTCGATCGGATGAAACGGACTCGCAAAACGGCTCGCCCGCGCGAAACGGCTGGAGTCTGGAATCGACCGCGCGGAATGGATTCGCAAAAGGGTTCGGCTGCGCGAAACGGACTCGGTCCGGATTCGACCGCGCGATCTGACTTGGAAAACGCCTCGCCAGACGCGCGCGCAGGTGCACCGGCGCGATCGGGCTCGAAACAGGCTCGGTCTGGTTCGCCCGCGCGCGCGGGCACGGCCACGCGATCGGGCGGTTCGGGTCCGATCGCGCGATCCGAGCGCGTCGCGCGCGCGCGCGCGCGTTTTAATAAAATGGGTAAGCGGGTTGCGGATGCAGGTTTCGGGCGCAGATCCGACCCGTTATGATCGTCTTCAACCCGTTAAAATCTGTAATCGCGTTTTTTCGTTTTTTTTAAAACGTCGCCGGCGGCGGCCGTTCGACCTCCGGCCGGCGGCCGTCCGGGAGTCACCCCAGGGGTTTTCGGCCGTCCCCGACACGTTGGAGACGTCAAAATTTGGGTTAGAGGCTTCGTTCAAGGAGTTTTTGTGGGTGTGAAGTTTTCGGTCGTTTTTCACGGCGGTGACCGTTCGCCGCCACTAGGGTCGTTCCTAAGGTTCTCAAGGGTCCTGAATTCAGTGGTAATGTCTAAATTAGATTTCGACGTCCGTGCAGGGATATATACATAGGTGTAATTTTGGGTGAATTATTTCGTTTTTTATTTCCGACGCGGTGGCTCGTCGGCGGCGAAGCCGTGGTGGCGTCCCGTGTTCTAACACATGAGGAGAATATCATAAGATAGTTACCTCAAGGTTTGGACGTGGATTGAGTTGTTGGAATTTCGGAGGTTTACGTATGCGTTCGCCCGGAGTTTGGCGCGGCGGCGGAGGCTCCTACCGGCCGCGAGGTTGGCGTCACAAGAGCCTGGAGATGTTGGGGTGGATGCTTGTTCCGCCGAAGATGGGTTCGGATGGTGGTGTGTGTGTTCGGCCGGCGATCTCTCTTATTCTCTCTCTCCCTCCTGATCTCTCTCTATCTCTACTGCTGATCTCTCTCTCTCTCCTCCTGGTCTCTCTCTCTCTCCTCTTTTGGTCACCCTCTCTCTCTCTCTCTCCTGCCAATCTTCTCTCCCCCTGGTCTCTCTCTCCGGTCCCTCTTATATATCCATTCACTCCCCAAAACCTCCTCCTTCATTTGTGGATCTCTAACTATACCCACTTGTATGCATTACACAATAAATCCACTTGTTTGCTACTTCGCAATAATAGCCCCTCAAGATTTTGCAAGTGTAATCCACCATTGCGATCAATGGCATAACCAGCCCTTTACATGCAAGATTTTAATTTTTATGATTAAATGATTTTGCATATGACTCGTATAAATACTCACTTTGATTTAAATGTGTCCGATTAAACTAAATTGAGATAAATTGAATTTTAAGGCTTTATTGAACTTAATCGGATTTAATCGAATTGATTAAATTTAATTGAGCGCAATTGGTTCTTAATTGGACCGATTGGATTTAATCCGGCCTTTTAAGTATAATTCAACCAACACATATTTAATTGGATTTAACCAAATCAAATCAGATCTTAGTTGTGCCAAGCAAGTTTCAGTTGTTGTGCTCTGATAAAGTGTAAACGGCCCGGACAAAATGGGGTGTCGACAGTTGCCCCTCTTTGTACAATCCTTTGAAAAAGGTTTGGGCAAAGATAAAAGATACTGCATTTTGTCCGGCGAGGGGAAAATCAAAACGAAATTCGAAGAGAGTTTTTATTTTTTATGTTTCTTTTATATTTTTATTTTGTTTTGAGGGATAATAAAATGACAATTTGAAATCAGCTCATGGTAAAGAAATTACAGTTTGACCTCTGTCCAAGGTAAAGAAATGACAGCTTAACCCCTGCCCAGGGTGTAGAAATGACAGTTTGACCCCTGCCCAGGGTGTAGAAATGACAGTTTGACCCCTGCCCAGGGTGTAGAATTGACAGTTTGACCCCTGCCCAGGGTGTAGAATTGACAGTTTGATCCCTACCCAGGGTGTAGAACTGACAGTTTGACCCCTGCCCCAGGTTCTGTAAGAATACATTATGACCCCTGTCCAGGGTGTAGACTTGACAGTATGACCCCTGCCCAGGGTGTAGAATTGACAGTTTGACCCCTGCCCAGGGTGTAGAATTGACAGTATGACCCCTGTTCAGGGTGTAGAATTGACAGTTTGACTGCCTGTTCAGGAGTGTAGAATTACAGGGTTTGACCCCTGCCCAGGGTGTAGAATTGACAGTTTGATCCCTGTCCATGATGTAGACTTGACAGTTTGACCCCTGCCCAGGGTGTAGAATTGACAGTTTGACCCCTGCCCAGGGTGTAGACTTGACAGTATGACCCCTGCCCAGGGTGTAGAATTGACAGTTTGACCCCTGTCCAGGGTGTAGAATTGACAGTATGACCCATGCCCAGGGTGTAGACTTGACAGTTTGACCCCTGTCCAGGATGTAGAATTGACAATATGACCCATGTCCAGGGTGTGGAAATGACAGTTTGACCCCTGCCCGTGGTGTAGACTTGACAGTTTGACCCCTGCCCAGGGTGTAGACTTGACAGTATGACCCCTGCCCAAGGTGTAGAATTGACAGTTTGACCCCTGCCCAGGGTATAGAAATGATAGTTTGACCCCTGCCCATGATGTAGAATTGACAGTTTGACCCCTGTCCAGGGTGTAGAATTGACAGTTTGATCCCTACCCAGGGTGTAGAACTGACAGTTTGACCCCTGCCTAGGGTATGAAAAATACAAAGAAATGGTAGATTATCCCCTGCCCGGGAATGAAAATGTGCGTTTTTTGAACGTTTGAAGAAAACAGTATGTGCGTCGAGACACAAAATATCAAATGAATGGATTTTCACACGACTGTTCAATGTGTTTGTGTGATGTTCGAGTTGTAATGAAAATCTTTTATTTTTGAAGGATCCCGATTGGTAAACCTATTGATTTAGTCTTCCTCTTTCTTCATTGTTTTCTTATTTTCTTCCACGTAAACCAATCTGCAATTTCTTAAAAGAATCATGTTGCCTGTTTATGTTAAATTCTTTCGAAAGTTCTTCCAATCACTTTGTTTTGCCGAGAAATTTTCGCCCGAAAATGTTGCCGCAGTATAAATATTTGCCAGAAAGAAATATTTTTGCATAAATGTTCGCTAGTATGAATATTTGCCAAAAAGAAATATTTATGTATAAATTTTCGCTAGAAAATTTGCTCCAGTATGAATATTTGCCAGAAAGAAATGTCTTTGTATAAATTTTCGTCAGAAAATTTGTTCAAGTATGAATATTCGCCAGAAAATTTGCCCCAGTATGTATTTTCATCAGAGATCTGTCTATGTATAAATTTTCGCCATAAAATTTGCCCCACTATGTATTTTATCAGAAAGATCTGTCTATGTATAAATTTTCGCTAGAAAATTTGTCCCAGTATGTATTTTCATCAGTTCTTTGTATAAATTTTCGCCAAAAAATTTGCCCTTGTGTAAATCTTTGCTTGTTGAGAGACTAAAACTTTTTGATGTGCATGCATGTCATAGTTTATTTATCATTTGAAGATGAGCACAGTCAGCTTTTGATGGAATGCAGTCGTTTCAAGAAAAAAAAAATTTCAGAATGAGATCAGTCGTCTGGCGAATGAAACACAATCGATTCAAAAATAAAATTTTCTAAGTGAAATTTGAAATTGAGATCAGTCGAAATGGTTTTCGTATCGAGAAGGAGTTGAGAACCTTAGGTTGTTTTTGATGCTTATGTATCAATGAGGGAGATTGATGCATTTGGATCACTAACAAGCTATGGAGGGTTCATGTGGAGAGAACCGCCTCCCTCGCGGATGCTCGACACGTGCCTGATAGTTCTACGCTCGGGCTCGGGTTTTTCTTAAAAGAGTTTTCAAATACTTGTTGTATTTGATTTTGAAAACCACGCATGGTTATTTTAAAAGCTTCCGCATGTGTGTGTGGTTTGGTGTGGATACGCGGGGCGGTCCCGGGACACGGGCCGCCACAGTATCTCAAGAATTGTTTGTGCTCACAAAATGGACAACCGACAGATTTTTTCGATGATGATCTATCCCACAAATATTTTGTTTAAAAACTTTTTGAATTTTTAAAAGAACACACATCTCTTACACAATACCCTTTTCGAACTTTTGACAAGTGTTTTTCTACGACTTTTCTAATGTTATCATTTTCTTTAAACTTTGGTAGGGGGCAATCTGCCATATCGCTACTTTTTCAAACCCAAGGTAGGGGTCAAACTATTATGTCTCACATAGAGCAGGGATCGAACTGTCATGTCTCACCCATTGCATGAGTCAAACTGTCATGTCTCAGCTGGTGCAGCGGTCAAACTGTCGTCTCACCCAGGATAGGGGTCAAACTTTTATGTCTTATCTAGGGCATGGGTCAAACTGTCATCTCTCACCCAGGACAGGGGTCAACATGTCATGTCGCACCCAGGGCAGGGTCAAACTATCATGTCTCACATAGGGCATGGGTCAAGCTGTCATGTCTCACCTGGGGTAGAGATCAAACTTTCATATCTCACCCTAGACAGAGGTCAAACTGTCATATCGCACCTGGAACAGGGGTCAAACTGTTATGTCTCACCTGGGGCAGGGGTCAAACTATCATATCTCCCCCAGCTGTCATGTCTCACCCAGAGCAGGCGTCAAACTGTCATATCGCATCACCACTCCTCATTATAACCGGACAAAATGTGCCATCTTTTTATTTTTGTCCAATTCTTTTCCAAAAGATTGTACAAAGAGAAGCAACTGTAGAGACACCCCATTTTGTCCGACTTACATTGCACAAAAAATAAAATAATAATAAAAAAAATAAAAAAAACTAAAAGAATAAAAAATAAAAAAAGGAATAAAAACAGAGCAGAAAATAACTATTAATTACATTGGATGCATAACACTGAATTGCTATTTCAGCAAATAGAATGGGTTTTATGAAGGTGTATAATGCAGAACGGCAAATTCAGCGAATCAAAATGGTTTTAACATGTGACAAAATGCAGAACATCATAACGGCCAATAAGAACTCGCCACGTCACCTTTCATATGCACGTGATCCAAATTGCGATCGTTTGCGAGTTATATGGAAATCGTAACAGTCAGCAGTTATATATCAATGTATTTACGACAGCGTTTATACATGTCTTAAAAGGAAAATTCAGTATTCAGCAGTTATATATCAATGTATTTATGACAGCATTTATACATGTCTTAAAAGGAAAATTCAGTATTCGAAGGGTTATACTGTATTATTTACACATATGGAAGGGTATTTATGCCTGTATTTAGAAAAGGAAGAGGGAGAGAAAATCTGGAAATATAGTGACCGAAAAAAGTAAATGAGAGAGAAACAAATTTAGAGAGACAGAGGAATAGAGAAACAGCAGCAAAGGTCGTTTCTGCTGCCGACACCGCAGCCGATCATCGGTCGCCGTTCACCTATAAAACTCTCACAAATTTCAAACTCCGATTCCAAGGTACACATCCTCAAAGCCCTCTACGCATCATCTCTGCACATTAGATAATTCGTTTCGACGACGTGGCATTGCCGGCGGCGAGCCACGGCGGCCGGAACTTAAATTTTGTTATAATGATAAAAAATTGCACGACTTCAATAACTCGTCACAGTCACATCAAAATTAGTTTTTGACATCATCATCGAACTTAGCACATTTGATAACTCTAAAAACCGAAGCCACAGCGGCCGGAACTTAAATTATAATGACAGAAAATTGCACCACTTGAATAACTCATCACAGTCACATCAAAATTAGTCTTTGACATCACCATCGAACTTAGCTCCTTTGATAACTATAAAAATGACCCTCGCGCCGGCGAATGCTGCCGATTGCCGACGCTCGGCCAAAAAACCGCGCATAAGAAAGCCCATTAAACAAGCTTCCAAACATAATTAGAAACGCTCGGCCAAAAAACGTTGGGCGACGGCGGCGTTTTAAAACCGAGAAAACCCTAAAACCAGACGACGCGGGCGAAGAAGACGATCGTCGCGGGTTGGGTTTTAACCCGTATCCACAATCCGTGACCCGAACATAAATGCGAGAGCAAGTTTAATCGTTTCAAGCTCGGGTCGGCTCGTTGCTTGCGGGCAGACCACTTTGGTCCGGCCCAAGCCAATCGGCCCATATAGCGGCCAAATTTACTTAAATATTCGTTTAATCCGTTTTAGAATCAATTTTTAGTCTAGCTTTTTTTTGCAAATTAATCAAATATAAATATATATATATATTTTAATAATCATAGGGATAAGTATATGGCACGTACATATATATTCAGAAGAGATGGATATTTCTCTGAAATAGATTTTTAATGGACGAGTCAAAGAAAGCGATGGATATTGCTTTTTTCTCGATATTACGTGACATATACATATTCCTAATTGATTTTTCTTTAGATAATAAAATTAAAGTTAAAATATATATTCTTCATAACTAATTGACGAAGCATACTTAGAAATTTAAATAATTACACTGGGGATGAGATGGATATTTATTTCCCCTCCAATAAAAAGTTACATAAGATTTAATATACAAACCTGTATACTGGTTCTCCAAACGACAAACACCACATTTATACATTATAGGGACGAGATGGATATCTCCACCTTAAACCATAATAAAAACTGGGCAATGATGAGGAAACGAAAACGCGCTGAGCCCTGCACACAAACATTAAAATTAATTTTGCATAGAATTTTTATTTTTAATATTGTCGAAAGCATGCATATTAGTAAATCATAATTAAATATGCGCATATAAATAATAAAGATTTGACTTATTCAATTATGAGGATTAAGGATCGGATGAACTTTAATCTAAATCAAAATAGGAAAGTAATGGTTGTTACTTTTCTAATTTGTTTGGACATATTTATTAAAAGTCCAATCCCATGCAGATAGAGAAGCTATAGAAACAAGAAAATTGATATCGTCTTTTTTATGTGTATCTGTCCAATATGATAGAAAGAGTGAGGTGGATACCATGCTCTTTCGTTCATATCGAATGGATAATTAATCAATATCTACGTAGTTAACAATAATTCCTGCATATATGTTAGAATATAAATACAAAATTATTGTAATAACCTATAGAGTACCCTCTTTCGAGGGGCGCTATGGGGTGTACCGTCTTTCCCACAAGTAGCCGACAAACGAGCCTAAGAATCTCTACCTTTTCCGATTTTCTAATTTTCCATAAAAATAAGGTGGCGACTCCAACCTTCTTTTTTCCTCTCCGGAGTAAAGTCGTCAACAACATCTAAGGAGGTCAGCGAGTCAAGCAAGGCGCTTCGGTTCCTTGAGCATATCAGAAAGGTGCATGGGAAGGTAGAGGCGCGGCTCAAGAGGACGCAAGAGAAGTACAAGGCTCGGCATGACCAAACTCGGGTCCCATGTACATTCCAGGTCGGGGATAGAGTGTGGCTACACCTCGGCAAGGAGAGATTCAAGGGGGAACGATGCAAGCTGAAGTACTTACGGTATGGATCATTCAAGATACTTCGTAAGCATGGTGACAATGCCTTCCAATTGGACTTGCTGCATACATGGGTATGTATTCCGTGGTGAATGAGGAGAAGCTCAAGTTGTTCGAGTCTTCCATGCTAGATGATGATCAACCCCTACTACTGCCATCCATGGATGAGTTG
>MJHO01000253.1:0-89859 GCA_002076135.1 Xerophyta viscosa
TACTTCTTGGGTTCGGGTGCGCATGAGCTGCTGCTTCTAAATATGTTCTTGCTGCTGCCTCTGGTCTAATTGCTGCCCATCTGTTTAGGGATGGTATGACATGCTAGGCAACAGCGCTGTTCCCTATAATCGATTGAGCTCTAGCCAGAAGCGGATAATAAAGACCTTGTCCCTATCAAAGACAATAGAGGAGGAATGGCCACGTAGTCGTACTACCTCATGCGTGAACGCATCCGCAACCATCAGGGCTAACAAAGGATGACGCAGAGGAATAACATGCACGTACTTTAGATAGCTGGTCGGCCACCAGAAGAATCGTGTTCTTGCCTCCCTATAGTGGTAAAGCCTCGATGATCATTGATACATCTTCTCAAATAGCTTCGGGGATGGACAGAGGTTGCAATAGCCCTGTTGGCTTAAACAAGTCTGTCTTCGCTTTGTTGCATATGTCGCACGTCGACACATATTGATAGACATCACGCCTCATGCTTGGCCAGTAGGAGGCGGCGGCTAATTGTTTGAACGTGTGCAATTGGCCGACATGACACCCTGCGGCTATCGTAACATTAAAAAAATGAGGCGTTGGAGGACAGATTAAATAGCTGCAATGACTAAGAGGCGTTGCGTAGCAGTAACCCCTTGCGGACTTGGAAGGACTCATCCAGTTGCTGGAGAAGGCATTGAAAACTCGGATCAACTGCCCCTGCATGGCAGAATTCATCGATTAGAAGGATGGCTGCCCAGGCATGGTTTACTGCAGAAATTGCGGAGCTCACGGTCGCGTACGGCTAACTGGAACCAACGTCCCCATCCGCTTCCCAGCGCAATAAGGCATCAGCCACGACATTGGAGGATCCTAGCCGGTCATCCAAGGAGTAATCGTAACCCATAAGTTTTACAAGCCATTTTTGTTGAGCTGGGGTAGCAATTCATTGTTCCAACAAGAATTTCAAGCTGCGATGGTCTATAATAATGGTGAACTTTCTTCCCAGAAGATAAGGTCTCCAGTGCTGGACTAAAAGGACAACTACAATTAGTTCTTTTTTATAAACAGCAAGATTTAGTGTCCTTCCCGATAAGGTGTGGCTGAAGAAAGCTATGAGTCGTTTTCCTTGGCATATGACTACTCCAATCCCATTGCCAGAGGCATCTCCACTAGAAATGACTTGGAGAAGTCGAGAGGAATCAACACACTAGCGGTGGCCATGCGTTGCTTAAGTGTAGTGAGTCGCCAGTCTCCACTAGAAATGACTTGGAGAAGTCGAGAGGAATCAACACAGGAGCAGTGGCCATGCGTTGCTTGAGTGTAGTGAAAGCGAAGGTAGCGGCCTCGATCCAATGGAAGGAATCTTTCTTGAGTAGTAAAGGTGCGGCAATCTTCCCATAGTCGCGCACAAGCTCCGGTAGTACCCAAAGAGTCTCGGAAATCCGCGCAACGCAGAGATTGGTTGCTATCGGCCAACCCAACATCTCTTCCATTTTGGCCGAGTCAGTTTCTATTCCTTCAGCGGAGATTATATAGCGGAAGTACTCCATAGACTGCCGCCTCCAACTATACTTTGATTTTTTTTACAAGAAAGTCTCAGAGTACCATCAAAACCATGGCTAGATGACGAATATGCTCGTCCCAACTCTTATTGTATATTAGTATGTTATCTTAAAAAATTAAATAAATAAATAAAAACAATTTCCATACATAAGGTCAGAATACCTCGTTCATGTGAGATTGAAAGGTAAAGGGCGTGTTGGTGAGACCAAAGGGCATTACCAAGAACTTGTAATGTCCTTCGTGGGTGTGGAAAGCGGTTTGTGCACATCTTCCTCCTTGACGGAAAAACGATGGTATTTTGAAAAGAATGCCGCGCCGTACAAGTCGCCCGGGAGCTCGTCAATTACGGGTATGGGGAATGTCTTTGACAATGATGTTGTTGAGGGACCGGTAATCGGCGTAGAACCGCCATGCCCCGTCCTTCTTGACAAGTACAACCCGTGAAGAAAAAGTAGAGGTGATATTTCAGATTATACCCGCACTTATCACCTCTCAAACCATACGCTCGATCTCATTTTTCCGCAAAACTAGGTAGTGGTATGGTCGAACATTGGCTGGAGGCACGCTGGGAATCAAGGGAATGCACTGGTCACAAGTGCGAACGGGAGGCGGCCCTTTTGGAACGGAGAAGGGACACGAGAATTGAGCAAGTATGCTCATCATATCTGCTGGAACCAGTTCCTCCTTCGTGGTGTCATTGGGCACGGTAATGAGCGTGACTGCGAAACAGCTACCCTTGCTGCTAAAAGCCGCGCCAGAAGATCCCCCTTCACGTATTCCGCGGATTACATGTGTGCTGCCTTGCCATGTAAACTGCATGATTCCCTTAGCCTAATTGAAAA
Source organism: Xerophyta viscosa (assembly GCA_002076135.1). Lineage (NCBI taxonomy): Eukaryota > Viridiplantae > Streptophyta > Magnoliopsida > Pandanales > Velloziaceae > Xerophyta > Xerophyta viscosa. Next base: position 2,392 of record MJHO01000253.1, read on the forward strand.
ATACATTGCCAAGGGTTTGTAACCAATGGATGCTAAGAACCACGTCCACTCCACTAAGGGAAAATGATAGAAGTCAACCACAACCCTTGCTCCCTCGATAGACAACAGAACCTGGAAATGGTTAATTGGGTAAGAGCGTCCATCCGCAATCTCGACCTGTAGCCGCCGTCCCAGTGAAGGTTCAAGAAGTGGGTGTCTTGCCATGGCTTCGGTCATGAAATTATGGGTTTCACTGGGATCCACAAGACAGAATACAAGTTGCTTCCTTAGTTGTCCATAAAGTATGATGGTTTGTGGGCCAACTAAGCCGTAGATAGCATGCAGAAATATTTGTCCGTCTTCCCACGTCCATGCATTGTTTCGTATTCCTCCTCCACTTCGTCTTCCTCATAACTTTCCAGGCAGTACACACGTGCGTGACATCTATACTCTTGTTCATATTTCTCGCCACAATAGAAACATAGCCCCTTGGCTCTTCTTTCTTTCATTACAGCCCACGTCAGCGGTGTGGTTTTTCATGCTTCTCTCGATCCTTGGTTTGGATCAGATTGGGAAAACTGAGCCGCGGCATTGGATCGGTTTCCTTGGGTTGTCCTGTTGTTTGTGATATAGAGCCTCTCCAAGCGTTCTTCAAACAGTCAAGCTAGTCGAAAAGCAGTTTGCAATTTGCAAATCTCGGGGTGCGTGGACAAGAACCTTGATTGATATCTCCTCTTGTAAGCCACAATAGAAACAGCATATAAGATCATCCTCGGAGACCCATAGTAGTTGGCATTCGGCGACCCTTCCTTCCTAGCGTAGCTTGCTGTTATACCAGGTCTAAGAGGTTCGAGCTACAGAAAAATGGATCAAGGGTCAAAGTTAAATCTGCATTTAGGATTACATATTAGGAATATTAAGAGGAGACTATTTAGTAGAATATTGGGTATGTTCTTGCTGCGCAGAACTTGCTTCTGCCTCTGGTCCAGTTGCTGCTGGCCTACCTGCATATCAATCTCTATGCCTACTCTTTTCCCAATAGTTTGCTAGGTTCCCAGTTTAGCTCCTCTATCAAAACCATCCATCTCACCATTTCAACGTCTAGATTGCATCGATATTGATTTCATCAACGAAAATAAGGAATACAGCATCAACCCTCTTATTTTTTGTTCATACTCTGCCTACACCATATTTTTCCGCCGAGTACTACTCGTGTCCACCTAGCCTCCACTGTCGCCGCTTCTAGAGATATCACCTACGAAGCATGGACATAGACACGACACCACAAAACACGGACACATGAATTCGGGAGAAAGCATGGACCCGACATAGAAAGTACAAGGCAAAAACTATGTTTTATTTTGTATTATCTATTATAGAAAATAGAATAGTAATCACGTACAGGACATTTTGTCCACGCAATATGCTTTTTCCATATATCTTTCCCACTCCCTCCCCCCACCTTCTTGTGTTGTTTATAATAAACCTCGAAAGGTGAAATTCGAGGTTTTCAATCATCCCTATCCCTATTAGTATCAGCTACAAACACATAAATACGAACACATTCAATAAAAATAAATTCAGATCTAACTAGCTTTGAACTTTCTAAAACAAAACAAATAAAATATATAACAGAGACAACATACCAAGTATACATACAATTTAAACCCATCCAAGAATTACGAATACTAGGACTACTATATAACTGGCATACTATAGTAGGAATTATGAGAATAGGAATACTATATAACTGGCATACTATACTAGGAATACTATATAACTGGCATACTAGGAATATGTTATGTAATAGGAAATACTATATTAGTTGGAAAGTGCTATATAACATGGCACTATTCTATTAGTAGAAAAATAAGGAAGTTTCTTGTATTAGAAATGAGTTATATTAGGAGAGTATTATTAGGAAATACTTAGGAGAAATATATGGTAGAGTTTAGAGAGATATCCTCTATAAATAGACAATGTAAACCTGCTTTGAATTATGGAAGAAGAATAATTAGTTTTATTATTACTTAGTTGGTAGAATTAGATTGTAGAGCCGCCACCGGGCCGCGGTGTCTTATCTTTGCCACGTCCGGGCCGCCGACGTGAGCCGATCCGAGTCGGTTCATAACAATTCGGTATCAGAGCAGTCTTGTCCGAAACCCTCGCCGCCGCTGCACTATGCTACTTATCTTCGCCACCATCGGGCCGCCGATGGAATTATGTTGCTGACACCGAGCCGCAGGTGTACCTTGCTGTCATCGGGCCGCCGAATTGAATATGTTGCTGACCACCGATCCCGCAGGTTACCTCGCTTGTTATCGGGCGCCGATGAATTTATGTTGCTGACACCAGAGCCGCAGGTGTACCCTCGCTGTCATCGGGGCCGCGAATGGGAACTATGTTGCTGACACCGAGCGCAGGTGTTTTTCTCGCTGTCATCGGGCCGCCGATGTAACACAACTATCAAGAGTCGATCTTGCGTCGATTTCTGTCCACTGCCAACCTTGAGGACAAGGTTGTTTTCGAGAGGGATGGAACTGTTATGTAATAGGAAATACTATATTCAGTTGGAAATACTATATAATAGACACTATTCTTATTTAGTTAGGAAAATTAGAAAAATAAGAAGTCTTGTATTAGAAATGAGTTATATATATGAGAGTATTATTTATGGAAAAAAAAAAAAAAATATTTCAGGAGACAATATATGGTAGAGTTAAAGGGATATCCTCTATAAATAACAAATGTAAAACCATGCTTTAATTTATGGAAAAATAAAGTAATTTTAGTTACATAGTTTGTAAGAGCCGCCACCGGGCCGCGGTGTCGTTATTCTTCGCCGCGGTCCGGGCAGCCGACGTGAAGCCGACCGGAATCGGTTCATAACAGAATACATACAATTAAAACCCATCCAAAGAATTAACGAATATATAACTGGCATACTATACTAGGAATACATACAATTTAAACCCATCCAAGAATTACGAATGTATAACTGGCATACTATACTAGGAATTATGCCAATAACTATAACTGAAATTATAAACACTCCATATTCGCGTTTATTTCCATTCTTGGAAATCATACCCTTAAAATATTGACCTCTAAATTTCACTAAAGCAGAAATAACTATAAAGTTCAATTTACGAGGCGATTAGCGTTCTAACTTTTAACAAAAAAGGGTTTCAACAAATGTTTTAGAGTTTGGGGGAAATATGAGATAGTAATGATGAAAGTACATGACTAATCTGGCAAAAAAGAAAAAAGAAAAAAAAAAAGAAGAGGAGGGAAGAATAACCAGGAGTAGAGAAGAAGGAAAAGTGGTAGAGAAGAGGACAGTGGCTACAAATCAATGAATTACCTTTGCGTTTGAGATCCATCGCAAGAGAGGCAGCCAAGGAGAAGTTGAAGAAACCGGTCTTCACAAGGAAGAGCAATGATAGGGTCTTCACAAGGAACCAAGCAGAATAGAAGGAAGTTCGCAGGAGAAGAGAGGTACAGGATCCGATAGAAACAGAGGAGTCGCATTGTTACGGAAGCCACTTCTAAAAAATAAAATAAAATAAGAGTTATTGATCCCAGGCGCATCAGCCCCTTGTCCACCGCGCGTGGCCCCTATTTGAATGTTGACACAGCCCGTGCACATCTAACAAGTGTAGGGACCGTCCGAGCCGATTCCACTTCTGACATGCGTCAGGAGCGGATTTGGCAGTCTTAGCGGTGTCAGTGTTTCAGAGATAATCACACTAGAGATATCGACAAGGCAAATGGATGTTGCTCGGCAAAAGTTTGTCGCTCGACCATGCATGAGTCAACATCGCAGTTCGATCTCGCATGGTGGAGTTTCACCTCTCTATCTTGCAAGGCACTATCTTTGGTGGCGATGTCCACCTATCTGGATGCTCAATCTCACCCTTGAAACTGGATGTTGTAAGAGGCTGAGAGCCATCACAGGGTGACAACGAGCCATCGCAGGGTGTACAACGGCAGTGTTGGAGTGACAGTTGTGCAGGTGTCCACTACAGGTATCCTTGCACACAATATTTGAAATGAACAATCTTTATAACTTTCGCAAAGGTATAACTGATAAAAACGAAGATAGTTGCAAAAGTAATAAGGGTACAAATTGTCCAGCAAATTAAAAATGAACCATAAGTATTTGCTAAATAGATTTTGAAGGTGCCAAAAGGAATGCAAGTCCAAACAAGGGGTTTATATCTATTTTAAATTTACCAAAAGGTTGGCTAGAACTCTTTTTTTGTAGACTTGGAGTACGACAAAAACTTCTATATTTTAACTTTTAAGCTTTATGTACATGTCTTAAAGCATCATTTTTTTCACAAGACAATCAACATAATCAACGTGAAAGTTACGCATCTAAAAAAATGCAATTAAAATTAACATGAAAGGAGTTTAGAAAATAATACTTATGAGGACAATCACTGGCCTCTTAAATTAGCTCTGACCTGAACATGCACTTGGCAAGGCTAGTTGTCAAACCAACAACATGTTCAGCTAATTCTGCTTCATCTCTACATTGTCTTGAATGCACTTTCATAAAATCAGTAGTCAATCTTGATATAACCTGACCAAAAATAAATCTTTATTGAATAATCAACACTTTTAAGTATCAGCAAGTGGTGAGTATCAAAAGAAGATAAGCCCCTAGAATTGAGTACAGACATCTTCAACTGGTGGACGTCTCCAACTCTTCTCAGATGCATTCTTATAATGACTTTGCTCACTAAAGAACAAAAGAAATACAAAATACTGTCAGTTCAACAGATAAGGACAATGTACATGAAATTATGCACAGAAAATAGTGATGTGAACAAACCAGATTTACATAAGGTATCACCATGTTTATACTTGAGATAGATGGGTTTATTTGTTATGTCCGAATGACATATGAAGTAGATTTCAATGCTTTGGTTTTATAGATCCCTTCTATCAGCCACGTTGACACTTATGTGGCAGTGATTGCTGTACTTGTATTTTTAATATGTAATTAAGACTTTTCTATTTCATATTTCATTAGTCTTTTTACATTAAAGTTGTACATATAATAATATTTTTAAAAAATGTATGGATCGGCACAGTTGACACGGCTCGTCTCGAGTTTGGAATTTACCGAGACGTGGCATGAGACGGCATCTTAAACTTTGGTTACAACTCGAGGTGAATATATCATAAGGTTAGTGCTTGTAGATACAGAGTTTCTTTAAATATCCCATCAAAAAGGTCCAATCTTTTGCTAATTACCCTACAGAAGAACTTTATCCTCACACATCAATGGATACACTCCGTGAAACTTAAGCATGGCAATAAGAAGCAGATTAATACCTTATATGAATAATATTTATTCATAACTTGAATAAATATCAGAGAGCCATAGCTGAAGCAATTAGACAGATAATAAACCTCAACAAAAGGAACAATTCCAGCAAAAAACTCACCGTCTGTTAATGTAACTCATGAGTCTGTTAGTTAGAAAGCAAATTGTAAAAGTGGGGTAACGACTCCGAACTCTACGAACATGATCAAACAGTGATTCATTGCTCACAAGGTCAGAAAACTCATCTGGCTCATATACAACTGAAATGTACGGTACTTCTGATGCTATAGATGATAGCTGCAGAAAACAAATATAAAAGAAACTTTTATATACAATTATGATAATCATGCATAATTAAAGAGAAGCAAATGTTTTTTCCTCTGTCAAAATATCAAACGTGTACAATACACATATGGCTTATTCTTGGTTTTATCAAATATGTGGAATGTGAAACAAAATTCTTGTAGTTAAATTCTCGGATGCAATTTAATGAAAGCATTACCCCATATGTTGTAAATTTTGAATCAGATTCAATAAAGCTGGTCTAGAAAGTTAAACAACTACCATTATCTACCTATTCACTGAAGTTCGCAAAGGAAGGTCATGGGATCATCGGCAATTTTCTATTTTTCAAAATTTCCTCATTATCTAACATTGCTACAAAAATTCTTCAAAATTTACATGAAGCAACTTATGCATTAGAGCTCTGTTTTACTTAAAGAACAAAGTTGAGCAAAGTGAGAAAATTCGGAAAAAAGTGAAAAAGTCGGTTTCTGAATTTAGATTCACAAAAGAAAAATAGAAAAATGAATTTCTACACTTTCCTTTTCCACTTTCATTTGCTGTAATGGATTTTCACTTTTCCCAGGAAATTATGACTCACTTTCCCGATTTTTCTCATAAAGATTATGAAGTGGAAGACAATGAGTGTCATTAATATTTAAATATGATTATTAGTGTTTATTATTTTTAATATGATTGAATATTTAAATTATTATATATATCTATGGACTAATAAAAATTTTATAACTTTACAACCACATTAGCAATGGTTATGAATTTATTTATAAATTTATTAATAACTTAAACAATACGAAATATATTAATGATGAATTTTATATACTCTTTAATAGAAGTACTATTATATTTTTTAAAAATATTAAAATAAAATTACTAATAACCAATAAATAAATAAAATAAATAATATTTTACTAATTATTAGTAATAAATTATATTATAAAAGAATAATAAATATTATTATATTTATTAAACAATAGTATTTTTTGAATTGTGTGTTAAAATCCAAATAAATCTTCTCAGCTACTTTCAACCCACTATATTTCCATGTAAACAAATACAGAATATTAAAATAATATTATTAAATTTACTTTCCACCTTTATAACTCAAATAAACAAGAAAAAAAAATTTACACTGCACTTCTACTTCACATCATATTTCCAAGTAAACAAGAACTCTTCCACCATTTACTTTCATCCCACTTCACAATCCAAACAACCACCACCCAGTCAAAGTCTGCCGCGTGGGGGGCTAGAGAGGGTAGATATACGCAGTCATGCCTCAATGGAGGCAGTTTTCGTCGGACCCTCCGCTTGAAAACGTAAGCACACGAACAAACAGTCACATAGGTTCACAAACCAAAAATTACTCCGAGCATGAACAACAAGCATGACCACGCACGCATAATATGGTAGTAAGAATAAAATAAAAGAATATAGAAGCAAAAATAAACAAGATGAATAGAAAAAAAAATATAAAAATGGGGAAGAAAAGATAAAGATAAAAGCTAAGACACTATGAAGGCACTATGAAATCTAAACAACGATGTTACTAATCATAATTCTACACCGTCACTCCGCTCGATCTAGAACTAGATCTTCATCTATTTCTAGCAAGGTAAGATGATCATGTCGGATGGTTCTCTCCAACTCCTTTTTGGGCCTACCATTTTCCTTTATTACTTCAAAATCCAAAGTAAACTCTACTATCTTCTTACTTTTCCAGCACTTTCCAATTTAACATTTTCTTTTACTTTCTTTTCACTTTGCTACTTTCTACTTAAGGGCCTGTTTATTTAGAGAGGAAAGTAAAAAAGTAGAAAAGTGAGGAACTTGGAAAGTCAATAATCTTGTTTACTTTAAAAGAAAAGTGAAAAGGTAGAAAATTGAAAGTTATTTTAAAATAGAAAAATTGAGAAACTGACTTTCCTACACTTTCCATTCTCTATGCAATTTTTATTTTTTCACTTTCTCATCAAAAACTAGGAAGTGGGTGGAAAGTGAGAATCGTGAGCATTTAGTAATGATATATTAATAATTATTATTCAAAAATAATTAAATATTATATTTTATAAATAAATAAATTATACTTTAGGGAACTAGCAAATGTTCATAAATTTCATCTTATAGTATAAAATAATAAAACATTTATTATTTTTAATAAATAATATATTCTTTAATAAAACTATAAAATAATAAAATAATGAATAATACAATAATAATAAGCCAAGTTCATACAATAACAAATATAAATATATTCATTTTTTTTTATAAGAATTTTAATGATTTATTACTATTTTCTAAAAATATAAATAAAATAAAATTAGCTAAATAAACTAAATAATATTTTTTAATTATTAATATTAATTAATAAATAAACTAGTAATTATTTTGTAATAGTATTAAAACTATTAACTTAGAAAATATTTTTAATTATTATTAACGAATATTATTAAAATTATTTTTTATAAATAAAATTATACTTTCTTTCCACTTTACAATTACAAACAAATAAAAATCAAATCTATTTTCTTACCACTTTCCCATCACTTTCCACTTTACTTCTTTCTTTTCACTGTCCTTTCACTTTTCACTTTACTATTTTCTTTCCACTTTCTTTTCACTTTCCAACATTCCACCCAAAGTAAACAATCCCTAAAGTAAGCAGCCCCTTAGTATTTTGTGCTAATCTTCATTTACATGAAAAAATGATATAACATTATTTAACTAGGTCCGAATTTATGATCTTATCGCTGCCATTCTGTTTCTAAGCACATTATTCATTAACTGAAGATGGCAAGACTAATTGAATTTTTCTGCTGCAAAGTGTGGTTAAGTGTAGTATATTTGTTAAAGCAAGACCTTTAGACCTTTGTCTCCTGCAGATTGTGATTACCCTGCAGGAAAATTTGCAGTCATATGAGTCAAGTATCCAATCATTGTGTGCGATTGCTGCATCTAGAGACGACAATCACGTGCTTCCTTCGAACTGTAGAGGAAACAGCTTTGATTCCTAGCTTAGTTGTGTTTATAACTTATACTTGTTGATTCTTAAAAGTACATTAGTTACTTCCTTAACTCTGCCCACTTCCCCCCCCCCCCCCCAACATGCCCCCTCGACCCTGTGAAATGACAAATTACCCTTATCCTTTTTCATGAAAGAAAATGGCAGCTAAGCTGACATAAGCAGTTTCCTCATTTCACACTGTTTAGCGGGATAAAAATATCATTTTGAATTAGAGGGCACATTTCTGCAATTTCAAGCATAAAAACGCAAAAACCCCTTTCGTTAATAATTTGCCCCTTTTAATAGAACGATTGGCAACCTCTGTACTTGAACAACTAGTCATACCTACATTAAGAGCTCTCAAGAATTACCTGAGCAATGTTATCCGGCATAGTAATTTTCCACAAAATTGACTTTTCAATTGGGTTTGAGGTTATTCGGAAAGATACACCAGATTCAGATAATCTGGTAAGAAGCTGACCTGCATTAGTATCAAATGGATAAGATTTCATAGCTGCAGAAAAACATATGAGTAGCTTAGAAAACCTTCTAACAACAAACAGTGTACCTCCAACTTTTCCTTTCTCAACGACTTTAGTATCAATCTCAGCTACAATCGAATCCAAAGCGTATTTTCCATTTTCCCACTTCATTTGCTCCTTTTGCAATTTCCTCCTCTGAGCTTCTTCAGCTTTCAGAGCTGCTTTCTGTTGTTTCTCTTGCTTCAAGAATGAAAAAGTCAATCAGCAAATATGCAGGGGGCGGATTGAGAGGATTACAAAAATAATGTTCTTAATGAAGCTAACCTCTTTAATTTTTCTTCTTTCTTCAACTAACCGAGCTCTTTCTTCTTTAGATTGTTTCTTTCTAGCTACCTCGTTCTTGCGAGGTCTTTTAGCTGCAACAACTGCTACATGGTCGTCTTTACGCTTGACAGTGTCATTTTTTGTATTGAATGTAGGAGGTTCATTGCCACCATAGCCTAACTGATATGCAACAAAATTCTTTTTAGTGGTAGATGTTAGTACCTCCGAACGGCAAGTAATTCTAGAATGGAATGCTAAAAAATTATTTAGTGGTAGATGTTAGTACCTCCGAACGGCAAGTAACTCTAGACACAAGTGCTAGCGCAGCAGTAGATATGAAATCAGTGACAAACTAGTGACCCACTACTAATACAGGAAAATATATATCTTCAATTTGGTACAACACAAGGAACATGATCTATAAAAACCACAGACTAGTACCAATTCAGCATTATGTTAAGCCAAACACTTGGGGATATTACATCTATATGATCAAAGTTAATATCGTCAAATAATATTTTCAGAGTTGTGCGATCTTTGTTGTTTCAGCTAAAAATGGATAGCATGCTCCTTGGGACCTATTTTCTTCCTAATATATGGAACTACTGCAACGACATCTCAAAAAGCTGACAGTCACCAGAGCTTTGGACAATATAAACTACTGCAACGACATCTCAAAAAGCTGACTGCCATCATAGCTTTGGACAATATATGGAACTACTGCAACGACATCTCAAAAAGCTGACTGTCATCATAGCTTTGGACAATGTCCCGGAACTGCAACGACATCTCAAAAAGCTGACTGTCATCATGGCTTTACCTACATTCACATATACTTATCTCAAACCAAAATAGTTATCAGTAAATACAGCAACTCATTATCCTAATAAGTTATTAGTGTCGGTTTTATATCCTAACAAAGAGAAAAATTGATGCAGCCAAATATTCCAGGTAACCAAAGTATCTTTTTTTCTGTTTACTTCAGATTAAATTTCAGCAATTGTACTTGTAACCATCTAGGGATTGCGAAATCCCCATCCCCACCATTCCCCATTCCCACGGGGCCCACAACAGTGCAGAGGTGGGATGTATTTTGTCAACAAGAGGAAAAGGATGGGGAGAAATTCCTCCCCGCTCTCAGGGGCAGGGACGAGGTTGGGAGAGTGATCCCCGTGCGTGGAAATCCACTCCCTCCTCCGTTGAGATCTTTCTCCCTTACATTTTAGTCTGATGTCACTGTGAGCAAAGAGTTGGGTTAATAAATGTTGAGGCAATTTTGTAGCACATCCTTTACTCTTTTTAGAGGGTAAAGGATGACACATAGAGAGTTGGTTGTTTAGGGAAAGCCATTGAATCCATCTCGCAGCAATCATCTCAAGCAAGCAATGGCTCTAATGACATGGTATCAAATTTAAACCTTGGAAAAAAAATGGGCTCCCTAGTGTGCGAGGCTCCCCACTATGAAGGATTAGGGAGGGGTGTTGCAAATGTAACCAGCGTTACATTCACATTTTTTGTGTAAATAGTATGTTCTACAACTCAAAAGAACGCAACAAAGCATCGAACTACTCCAAATAGAACAGCGGTCTTTTGTAATGCTTTTACAGGAACCACCAAGACCACCCTAGACTTGACACGAGTATATGCTAAAGCTACAGCTCTAAATGCACGATGACTTAGGATGTATGCCATATCTGCATTGCCATTACAATTAGCGAATCACAGCTGTAAGTAAAATCTCCCTCAAAAGCAAGTTTTGGCTATCCACCATAGTGCCCCTTCAATTCCAAATCATGTTTGCAACATGAAAGAAAAAAGTACAACACAAAGTGTTTCTAAAAAAAGTGAAGTACACTTCTACTGGTCAAAATATTGCTACAAATAATTGTTATAAAGTCAAACAAATTATTAGGTTAAGAAAGGTAGAACCCCACAATGGAACGATCCTAATTCCTCTAAAGTTCTACTTGAATAGCGTACTAATAAATAATAAAATATACTAATAACAATATAATAAAATATTCAAAACAATAAAATGTATTTTATAATTTTCGAAATTCTTTGTACTCTAGTATAATAAAATACATTAAAGAGCACAATAAATTGTACTCAAAAACTAAATAATTAAATACTAAAATATTTTAAACACTAATACAATAACAGACCTGATATACTAATAATACACAGCACAATAAAAAAAAAATACTCTTAACAATAAAAATTATAAAATTGTAAAACTAAATACAATTAAGTAATAATTTCAGCAATGGATTATATATATATATATATATATATGTGTGTGTGTGTGTGTGTGTGTGTGTTATAGTATATATGTTCAGTAACCGAACATTAATACCCGCTGATTACAGATTTTATAGGAACTTTTTGGACAAACTGCTAACGATTGGCAAATGTTTTGCCAAAACTGGTAGGGATCAGTGTAGTCAAAAGCGCAAAACACACCGAGACGCAAGAGTAGTTTTGTAGCATATGTGCAAGACGAGGCATGGGCCTTTTACAGACGCGGCGCACTATTTCCTGTGATCTAAATATATACATATTACATAACAAACATAAATTTAAACCAAACTAAATATTTGGAGTTATATTTTAAACATCAAATACATACACCAAAGACATAGTAGTAATAATCAATTCAAAGTTAAACTTCAAATTTCAAATCACATGACACATAAACCAAAGACATAATAGTAACTAGTAAATAGTCCAAAACTTCAACGTTCAAATGTAAATAATTAAAATGTAAAAAAAAAACACTCAAACAGTCAACACATTACAACTATCAATCATTCATCATAATCTATAAAATCTTCTTGTTTCCTTTCAGAACATTCAGCACCAATGTCTTCTTCTTGTTTTACTTCTACAAATACTTATTTCCCTTTAGAGCCTCTACCTGGAGGAAGGAGGAAAGCTAGATAAATGAGGTAAATTTGCTTTCTTCTTCTTCTTCTCCTCCTCCTCCTATTTTTGCTTCTTCTGTTCTCTTTTTTTTTTCTGCCCTCCTTTGCTAGGGCTTTGTTTTTGGAGGTAATTAGAGCCTAGGGTTTTGTTTTAGGAGGTGAAGGAGGCTGCATGAGAGAGGGGGGAGGGGGTAAATTAGGTCACGGTATATATAAGGCTTGGGCAGCTGGTGTGCCCGGGCTCCTTGAGCCTAGGCACGGAGCGACGCACGCCTAAGCGCACCTTTGACAACACTGGTAGGGATTGGAACAGAGCGAGGCTGTTAGTCCCCTTTTTGGGTTTTTTGAATATTCATGAAACTAAAATATACAGTGATTAATGATTTACCCATATTGACTCTCTTTTTGGTTAACTTGTTGAAATTTTAGTATTGACTCTCTCTCTTTGGTTAACTTATTAAGATTTGAATGACATAGCACAATGGCAAGTTTGAGTGTACGAACAAAATACCATTTATAACACCATGTATCTTCTGTTAATTTATTGATGAAAAACATATATTACCTTTGTTGAAATCTTTGGTTATGATCTTTGTTTGATATTTCATAAAAACATGCATGTAATATCAAAATAAACTTTTTGCCGTCCTTCCACTTTCATATCCAAGCGTTCTCTAGTATTACTATGTCGCCGTATCCATATCATGCTATGTCGTCGTGTCTGTGTCCCTGCTTCAAAGCTCAAGACTAATGTATGCAGTGTGAAGAAAATGAGACTATCTTAGATGGACAAATGTTGTTCCATATAAAAAGACATTTTTTGCATATTATCAAGGATAAATCATTTCAGTAATCGGCCAATTTTGCGCGATCGTCTTAACAGATAAACTCACTATTGGCACGGGCACATGTTCTCCAATTGAGGAGATCCAGCGTTTCAACATGGGCAAGTCCAATAGCCCATTTCACCCTCTACGGGAAACAAAGCGAAAAGAAGTTCTCCCACACGCATAAAGCGCTTATAGGATTCAAACCTGAAGCCTCCACTTCATAAAGCGGAAGCCCTAACCGACTATCCTAGTTGTTAAAAGGCAATTTTAAAATAAAAGGAAGACAGCAATAACAACAACCTAGTAATAAATTCCTCCTAACTAGGTCAGAGAAGGGTACACATCCATACTCCAAAGAGGCTATTTTCCTAAGGACCCTCAACCTGGATAACCAACACTGAAGCATATAGGCACACTGGTACACAAGCTCGATGGGGAGATATGCTGAAAAAGGATTGATGCTTAACATTCTATATCATCCAAAGGTAAACTGAGATAGTCGAGAAACTTTGGGTTTCATTTCTCATGTCCCAACCTCATAAAAAGTAGACAAAGATTATCTACATTTAGAATGTCATGATGGATTCATCAATTCAATTTAAATGAACATATATATATTATATATATATATATATATATATATATATATATATATTATTAAAAATTTACGAACTATTACACAAGTCCATATCTCATGTTTGATACAATCAACAACATATCCTTTTTTCGTTCTGAACGCATCCCTAAACTATATAACATGTATCCATCATAAAGCCCTTTATATAATAGGTCAGATGTAAAGTGGTGCTATGTTATGAACAGACCTGGTCAGCTCCCGTCGGCAGCCCGAACAAGGCAAATAACACACCGATGACCCGGTGGCGGCTGTACAATTATTTTACTCCTAAGACAAATCTAAAATAGTTATTCTTCTTCCCAAATTCAAAATAAATGATACATTGTCTATTTATAAAGGATACTCCTTTAGACTCCAACCATATTTTTCTTCTAAATATTCTCCTAATGATGCTCTCCTAATATAATTCTTTCCTAATACAAATTTCTTTAATTTTCTACTTTTCGTCTAATACAATAGTTCATATTACATAATACTTTCTAATAATACAATATTCATGTTATATAACATGCTATTCGAGGAAGATACGTAAAGCTCATTCATTTACATGACCAGAACAAGTATACCTAGGTTTATCCCACACTATGCACAAAATCGAGCATATTTATATTCAAAATAGACGCTAGAATTGTATGGGTCTGTGTCGACACTGGTAGGTTGTAATTCCAGCATCTCAAAATAAAGACTCTGACTGGTGCAAACATTGCATAAAATGTAATTTATTACCTGAGAAGGATCGTCAGCTGAAATACTGCAATTCCTAGACATCGTCCCAATAATCTTAATACAGTCAGAAGGTCCTGAAAATGATAAAACTTATAAGGATGCAGAACTCAGAAATGACCAAGTACTCGCAACATACAAATTGTCAGCACGCTACCATTGTTGAAGGATTGGCTTATGATATCTTTGGGGCTTTTCTCATTATGTTTTGAAGATACCGAACTCACATTTGAATGCAAAGGATCGATACTTTCAATATTATCTACATCAATGAGGCTCATGGATCGAGTAGCACGAAAACTGTCAATTGGGCCAGATGTCACAGGAAGATTCCCTGCTTCTTTCATAGTCCCCCCGAGAAGAACCATCTTCAGCTTCACCATCCGATTCTAAACAGATAAGACCAGTAACACCTGCAAACAGATTGACAAATTTACCACTATTTAGACCCACATAGACTATAGCAACATGAACCCACTAATAATCCTTCGACACTAAAGATCCGTAATCGGTGCACACTCTAGCTACAAGGACACACTTAATTATTCCTATTTAAGAATTCTACAATGTTAACTTTGTATTCACTACCTTTATCTTCAACATGTTATCCTCCATGTACTTTCAACCTTACCCTGCTTGCTGATAGCACTTTGAGAAGTCCTTATTTATGTATGTTGAATTTTAGCATTTCATACTTGGCCTTAAACTTTGGTGGTTCTTGGGTATCAACCCTGTATTTGGCCCTAGGTTTTATTTAAGTAAATTTTCCCATAGATGCGAATTGTTTCATAGCAGCCCAGTAGTTCAATTAAATGCTAATTTTGACAACATTTCATAGCAGATGATCTTTCTGTGTTCATGAATTACTATCATCTAAGGATAATACTACTAATATGTAATGAATAAAGAAAAACATTTATTCATGAAAACCGGTCAAAAATAGCATTAAATTGAACTAGATGGGCTATCAAAATAAAACCAGGGACTAAATTTAGGGTTGATACACCAGTAGGGATGGCAATTGAACCCGAATCCGACCCAAAAAAAAAACTACCCGACCTGACCCGATATAATAAATAACATATATTATGTTATATGAATATTTATTTATAACATATATTATATTATATTTATTTATTTATTTATATATAACATATATAAATGTAAATAATATATATATATATATATGAATATTTTTGTTTTTCTTTTATCTAAAAATATTTTTGTATTTTATATAAATAAGAAATATATTTTTTAATTAAAATTATAACATGAAGTACTCTAATAAACTAAAAATCACTACAATAATTAACACATAGATAATATGTGGCAATTATCTAATTCTCAATACTTAGTGGACTTAGCCGTCTAAGAGTTGAGTTAAGGAATTGTCCCATATCATATATAAGTTAGATATTGTATGGTCTTTAGTCTATATAAAAAAATTTTATGTTATAATTTTGACATTAAAAAATATTTTTTATTTTGTATATAAATAAATAAATAAGTATACATATATAAAGATCCAAACCAGAATCCGATCCGAGTCAAACGAACCCGAATCCGACCCGAGAAAATATAACCCGAATCCGAACCCGAATTTTGAAACCCGAATCCGAATCCGTTCGGGTCGGGTTCGGGTGGCCTGAAATCCGACCCGACCAATTGCCATTCCTATACACCAGCGCACCCCCCCCTGCCCAAAAAAAAACCAACACACCAGCACACAAGAGGTGAAGAAGAGTCAATTTTAAAAAAATAAAATAAAAAGAAAAAAGACTAAGGAAGCAGCACTGTTCACAGGGTTGAAGCTAACACTATGCACAAAATCTTCAATTTTTGTAACAATCATGCTAAACATTCTACTAACTATCCCACCCTATCACCCACTAGCTCATGTGATCGGGTGGGATAGCAGTCGGTAAATTCACATAGGTGCGTGAGTAGAATATAAAGTACAGTAATGGTAAATTCAAAGACAGCAATAGCAAGTACAAGTGGAGCAGCAGTCATATGAATAGGTGAATGAGTAGAATAAAATTAGGCTCTAAAGCATTATTCTTTTAGTATAGTAAATAATAATAATAACAATTTTAATAATATAATATAATGAATATCATGCTCGAGATAGAAACATGATAATTTACTGATAACGTTCTTAAGTTTGAAGATATTGCATAGGTTTATATTAATAATATGGACATTGACATAATTACAACTATAACTTACATTAAACTATTTTTCCATGCAGCCCTAAGTGCTTGTTTAACATTTAAAAGTTTGAGCCTTATTCTAGGCATTTTCTTTTATAATTACATAAGGTCAAAGGAGTGGATTGAGCTTAACTAAGTCAGCTACACGAAAACTCTCCACCTCCAACTATCCAGCACAATCCCTTGCATCAAAGGGACTTTCCTTCCGCCTTATGTCGAAAGAGTCCAAACAGACCGTCCACACAAACTGCCACCTCGTTCGTCCGCTTCACTCACTGTGATCTCTTTTAATGTTTTAAACCACTTTTTTAATATCAATTAGGGTTTAGCTCCTTCCTTGTCCAATGTTTTAGCATTAACTCAAAACTTTGTCACACCAACAGTAGCATTTGGCTAAAAATGTCTCTTCCTGTGGATTCCTAACAATATGTTTCTGCTAATGCCAACTGAACCTTGGCTTCCTCTTTAGTGTGTTTCATCAGAAGCAATAGACCATTTGTGTCCCCGAGTACAGGCTGCTACATTCAACACCTGATACCTTGAATAGGTGCTCATTCCTAGAAAAACTGTGCTACTGTTAACTCGTTGTGAGCACTGAACATATCTTCCTCAGACAATAGTGATATGATGCCCCCGAGTTATGTAGCAATTCAAGAATTACCTTGGGAAGAGACCATAGCACATCCAGGTGACACGCTGACACCGCTCTTGCAGCTCCACTTAAGTGATAAGTAGCCCGCCATGGTCGTCATTCATTTTCAGTACTCCGAGGGTACGCCAGAAACACCAAGATTCCTTCACACCCTCTTAATTATTCTTCTTCAGCTAAGGATGGTTATTGTTAAAAGTAGCCAGGTTTCTTGTTTTTTAAAGTTTCCTTCTTACCCTTTCAACTGTGATCTACATTCAAGACATAGAGGCAATGCTTGATCAACCATTAGCTAGAAATATAACTTTGAGATACATAATATGTGCAAAGTATGTTGTTCTATATAGTCATTCAAAGAATTTTGGATAGTCCTTAAGAACAACAAGAAAAACCCGTTACTACAACCTGCCAGTACATAAATATAGAAATCTTGACGGGCTCAAACGAAAACATTTTACAAGAGATCTCACCATCAAACTTATCGGACAATCGAGGAAGATGGGGGACAGTATTGGAAGGCGGCAAGAGGCTGCAGCGAACGATGGAGGGACCGCCAGAGGCTACGGTTGCGGCGGGGTCGAAGATTACGGTAGGTTCATTGGAGAATGGAGTCTCTGGGACGAATAATGGGGTGGAGGCAGTGGCGGCACCGCTAGGGTTTGGTTTCTGGGGCGTCGGCTCGTCGGAAATAATTACGATTTGGGGATCTCCACTGACAGCGGTACGGCGCTTCTTGGGAGATGGGGAGATTGGATCGTCATCGGATAGGATCTCGACCGGCACCGGCGGCAGGCGGCGGTCCATAGGAGTGTTGGTGTTGGAAGATACACGGAGGAAGGGGGCAAGATCTCTCTTTCGAAGTGAAGCGATCGCGAGTTCAAAGAAGGTTTCGCGGTCCTGGTCGATGCATAGTGGGGACAACTGCAACAGGCTGATTAGACGAAAAATGCTTGATACGCCTAACTGTTTATATCCGAACATTTCCGACAATTATTTTTAAATCCGTTTAAAAAATATTAATTTTAAATTCTAAAAAAATTAATTTTAAATTCTAAAAAACTTTTAAAATTATTTTTTAAAAATAAATAAAATAACAGCTATAGATATTATAAAATTAAAAAATTTTAATATTAAAAAAATTTCTTAAAATTATTCCGAATATCAGCTAGAAAAACAAATATTTTCCTTAATTAACCTGTGTGGTCACTTTTATTAGCTTAACATCATCGGTTGTCACTTTTATTTTAAGTTCATGTTCGAATTACATGAACTTAAAATATACTCATAAAAACCTAATTCCGATTAATATAGTCATTCCACAATTGATTTGTAATTTCTTCTCGCACAGCACCATTAAATTTTGTTGAATCATGTTTACCAAAATTTCTTGCTGAATAACTGATGGACCATTTTAAGCGCTCTCTAGTAACACTTTCCTTCCGTAAATACTAAACAAATTATCAGCTTTATCTTCAATTCTAATAAAATTATGCAAAGCGTAACATGCTACAGGGATTAGACCTCCCTTACTTCTACAGATCTATTTTTATGGTTTATGCATATGAAGAATGTTGCTGTTTAAGGAAATATGAAAATATATTTGGAGAAGAGTGTTGTCTATTTTAAAAATAAGTGGAGAACCGTGTTTGGGTTTGAAAAATTAGTGAATGAAAAAATTAGAAAATATCATTTGCTAGTTTTTTAAAAATAGTACAAATTTAGAAAATTGGAGAACCGCGTTTTCTAATTCTCCAAATAAAAAAAATTTTCAATTTGAACAGAAAATTTCGAATTTTCTTCTCTATAGAAAAATTTCTAAAAAGCAGTCTAAGCAAGCCGGATCCGATTGTCTAAAATTGATGGCCATGAGATTAAATTGATGACAACTCAAACGGTGGAGATAAGTAGCTTACGGCAATAAATAAATTACTATTGGAAAAAAGGATTCAATGTGATGGTAAAGCTGGACCGGAGACCAACAACTGCAAATGTTAAAAATATGTGTAGACCTATTTCTCAATCAAACGGAATGGCAGTATAGAATTTATGTTAGTAACATCGAAATTCATATAATATCGCGCCTTTTATTTTATTATATTTGTATTGCCTTTATTTACTTCTATTTTTAGTTATTTATTTTTACCTGCATATACTTTTATTGTATTTATATTTTTTTTATTATGTGTGCGTTGGTTGTACTTGTCTTGAGTATGCCGAGCGTAATTTTTTACTGTGAAATTGTATACTTTGAATTTGCATCTTTAAGCTGTGAATTTTACCAAAATAGTATCTTTTGGAGTATAACTGCGTATATCTGTCATCTTCCCCTTCGTATTGGCGGATATCTTGACTAGAATATTGTTGTGGTATAGTTGGGCTTGAAAATACAACTCAATAAATTATATTTTCTAATGTTTTGAAACTATAGAACTATATCATTAACAAAATAATTTCTTCAATAAAACTTATACTTCTGAGTCTGTAAGATATATTTTCATATGAAATTCAAAGTAAACAAAACACTACAGAGCGGTACGGAGAAAAAAATTGACAAAAGTCTACAGATTAAATACCCAACAGTAAATAAATGGAATAAATAACAATACAAAGTGTGATCCCAGTAAAATGATAAGGCTTAGGCCAGCTACCAATAAAATCTGAGAAAATTCAAGTAGTCTTCATAAACTCAACAGGTAAGGAATACACCTGAGCTATTAATATCGAATCAAAAAAAAATAATAATAAAGATAAAACATAATGTGTAATGTATATAATTAAGAAATTACAACGATATAATTATATAAGTTAAGGCAACATGCTATATATCACACTATCTAATCTAATAGTTAAAGAGGCAACATACATGTACAAGATGGATTAGCAGAGAGAAAACAGGGTATAGCAGAGAAGGAAAAACCTCTTTCCCATTCGAAGGCTAAGCTTTATACTAATGTGTCATGCCTTACGCAAAGCACTAATTCGAGCAGCCAATTCATCGCAGTCTGGAAGATTAGGATGAACGCGCCCTATTTTCGGGCTGAACAAATCGGGTTGCATAGAAGCAGCACGAGCTGGACCTTTAACAACCTCAACTGGGCTCACTTGCTCAAGAGGAAGAGAAACAACTCTTCCAGGAGGATTACGCGGTTTCTCTTTCTTACTGTATTGAATAAGAAGCTTATCCATCATCTCCTCTTCATCACTGCCGTCATAATTAGCAGCACGTCTACCATCCCTATGACGTCTCTTTCCAGCATCTGGAGTTTCCTTCAAGAGTTTCCCATAATAAATGGCATTATCAATTTCTTGATTTACAGCCTTCTGTGTGTTGTATTCTACATCCTGCTTATGTTTACTGCTTTGTTTCTGTCTGCCGTCAAGAATCACTGCAGGGTCATTACCGGTGGTATCAAAATCGTTTGCTGCTGGAATTCTCGTGTGTTTCTTCCTGACAGACCTTGGTCTAGGGTTGTCATCCTCTGCACCATTGGCATAGCCATTGCCGTCGACAATAGGATCAGTGAAGGATGTCTTGCTGCTCACTTTGGGTTTCACATAAGGTGGAAGCATAGAACTCGCTTTCTCAATGTGAGAGTGTTTAGCTCCTCCATCGTTGCTTCTGCCCTTGCCTGTAAAAGCAGAATTTGGATCAGGCAAAGAAAGGTCAGGGATGGTTTGCTTGCTAATGCCTCTGGCTTTCACATTGGGCGTAATGGGCGTAGTGATATCGCTTTCTTTGCTACCATAGTAATGCGAAGGCACCTCTCCTACCACAGGAACCTTTTTTTCTTCAAACAATTGATCTTTGGTATGTTTTGCAGTAGATTCCTTTGATTTTGTGTAAGGAGGAACTCTATAGGAGCCTTTTCGAGCTTCAGACTGAACTGGTACGTGAATCTGCTTCTGCTGACCCTCATCAATCTTGACGTCTTCGTCTCTTGTAGACTTATTATTAGCAAGTTCATCAACTTGCAACTCGTGAATCCTGTTCTGACTATCTATTGTGGGAGGATGTCTGGTGACAAAAATGGATGGCTTCACATTTTCAGTTTCCTCGGTGAATACTTTCTTTGCCCTTCTAGAAGGTTCATGAGCTCGGGCATTGTTAGTACTTGGAATCACATGAATATTTGGTTCGTTTTGCAGATCGTTTTTGTGGATAGTATCCACATAACTATATTCAGATCTCCTTTCAAACAATACTTCTTGATGCACGATAGAACGATGGTTGGGGACTATTTTTTCATCTTTCTGATTGGTAATAGCTGACCCTTTTTCAATTTTATCCTGTGAGTCCACAAATTAGCCAATGAAGCATTAAGAAATATGATATTAAGATGATAATATTAGTTTTTTTTTTCCCTTTTTGTCATACTTCACAGCATAAGGAGAAATTTGCAAAGATTACATTCTTAAGATACTTACAGGTTGGGCTGTGTGAGTGTCAGACTTGTTTCCAATTTTTTTGTGATCCCAACTAACAGAATATTCTTTAGCTATCTCTTGCATCACCCTCTGCTTTTGGTCCAATGGAAAAGATTTTCTCTGGATTTTTTCGATAAACTGTAACAAAAATCAAGTTTAGAAACAAAAAATTGGAAAATGGTAAACCCAATAAATAGTTCATATGCATCCTACAGATAGCCACCTCTGCATTGACTGAAGACTCCGCTTGACTACCATAACGATCTTTGAACGCACGTCTAAGATCACATAATTCTGGTAAATCAGGAAATCTTGCTGCAGCAAAAATAAGAGTAGAAACCGACTCTATGGCCTCCTGGGGGCATTCCCTGATGTTAGCAAATAAAGGAGAGAATATTTGTTAAGTTTCTAAAAGAACTTCAAAGAACTGCTGAATTGAAGCAAAACTTTGAATTTTGTGGGAAACAACTAGCCGATATTTAACTTTATTCAGAAAGATGACTATGATCAGTTCCAAGAAATACTAAAACAGAAACATGTAAGAGTTCTACTTGCTTAGCGACACTAACTCCAAGATGTAGTCAAAACTAAAAACTTAAAAAGTAAAAAAGAACCCTGATAATGTAAGGCATGAAAAAGACCTTAAAACATCATTTACGGAATTGACCAATATGAGATAATCAAATTAATGACATTGCAGAAATATGGTTAGGAGGTTGCATAGCTACATTTACAAAAGTGCATTTAAAAGTGAAGTGAAGCAAATCTAGCCATTGGAAGAGCAAAAAAAAGGACAACTAGTAAACAAGATACAAACAAGCTAAAGCTAAAAAATAAAACCTTAGTATGTCTATCTTATGAGTTTGTTATGTGACAAATACCTAAACCTTTCAAAAATCGAGTAACTGCATATTCTTAGTACTAATAAACTAGGAAGGTGAATTTAGAAATTTTCCACGTAGTACGTACTGTTGTTTGATCCATAGAGCAAGGAAATTACAAGGTTTGCCATTTTTGGCCCAATTCATACATCATAATCTATCCAATGCAATAACATAAATAACTGTCTTGAGCATAATCAGTATAAAACATCAAGTGGTAACTGATATTGGGAAGAAAAAGCTGCAAGAGGATTCCAAAATATGTACAGCAACAAGTGTAAAGTATAACCAAATCTAAAACTAAGCTCTAATTGTTCAAATTAAGAATTTTGACAGTATAACAACAACCCACTGATGAGTCCCGCTAGGGTGGAGTCTAGGGAGTAGATGTACGCAGCCATACCACGTAGGAGGTTGTTTCTATAGGACCCTCGGCCTAAAGAAGTAACACCCAAGCACACGAGCATACAATTACAAAAGTTCACAAAGCAAAAATCCAACCGAGCATGCCGGAAACAAGCATAAAAAAAGTCCATTGGGCAGAACCCAGACTCTTTAAGTTACCTAAACCATGGTGTTAACAATTTGATGCATAAGTAAATTTTAGAGGTTAATACCCCTTCCATATGCTTTCTTTATCTCCAGCGCTAATGATTAGAAGCCATAGAAAGGCTAGAGGCATCAGATGCTGAAATATCAGATTCAAGGAATTTCACAGCTACATGAAATCACCAAAATTGGATGTGGTGTTTTCCCAATTAATGTTCACCTAACTACAATAGTTGTTCTTTTCCTGTTGGCGTGTAAACTAGAGGAAGAAAAAAAATTACTGGGACTATAAACTTCAAAATTAGTAATCCTTGTATGCGTACTTTTTTTTTCTTGATTTGTTGAAATTTTCCTTGGGGAATTGAACCCAGCTCTCCCTTTGTGAGGGACTGTCTTTATACCAGTTTCTGGGTGCTCGTTTGTTATTAGATGACTACAAAAGCTAACATCCCCTTGTGGGTCTCTGAGGTGGGTGGATTTTAGTTTATGTTTTCTTTTCCACTTCACCATGAATTGAAAGGGAAATTTAACAATTTATTCTACAAATATATACAAAAAAAGGTTGTTTTATGATTGGAATTATATCTTTGTATTGTAGTTTTACTACTACATTTGTTAGGTATGTGTTGTAGAATATTCTGCTATATTTGAGTATAGAACTCTGAAAAAAAAAAAAAGCTTACTAGCCAATAAGACATAATTTATTAGCAAAAAGGCTAGAAATATCTGATATGTGAAACAAAGAATTTCATAGTTGGCATAAACCACCAAGTTAATTAACATCATGTCATGACTATTAAATCCCTAAGCATTCAGTAAACAGTATATACCATGCATGTACAGAAAAACAAACTATGAAAAAACCCTGCCCAAATGAATGAACACTTGAATTGGAGAAAAATTTCATCAAAAAAAAAAGGAGAAAAATGAATCATGTGTAAGAACTAACCTTTGCTTTTGTAGAACTGAAAGCCATTGCAGGATGCAGCGGCAGCACTGTTCTATCATATCATAGCAAGATGCACGGTTCATCTCCATGATCAACGCATCCATCTATCACAAATATGAAATATGTATATGAATTAGAAGATTGTTAATATGAACAAATGCAAAACTTGAAGACCTTTGGAAAATAAGTTCAACTCATTCATCATAATAAAGAAAAGGTCAGACTGGTGAGCATGCCTTCTCTCTCTAAGACTGATTCATAAAGAAAGACATCTTGCAAGTCAACAAACCAAAACTTGAAGAAATAACATCAGAGTCAAAGATAAATGAATTCAGATAGATTCAGTGCATACAAGCATCCATCAAATGAAATTTATTGACCTAATAGATTCAGTCGTTAGAAGCATCAAAGTTACCACTTTGCTTTAATCAACATAAGAGATTATTGATTTAATCAAATTCAAAAGCGAGACTCCTCATTCAAAGCACCGCACTAAAATCTAGAAAAAACAACCAAGGAAAATCATCAACTGAAAAACACGGAAATAGAAGGGAGATCAGGTCAATGGAATCCAAGCAGGCAAACACGAGCTAGCATTATCTACCGCACTAAAATCTGACACACAGCAGATTGAAATTAAATAATAAAAATATGAAACACCGATTAAATTGCAGCTGGCATTAGATACAGCAATCAAGCCCTCGTCAAAACAGAATTGCCAACTCAAAATTGGAATATCAAACATTCAAATAACTGATAGTAAATACAAAAAGAAAACAAAAGAAACACGGATTAAAAATTTTGCAGCTGGCATTTGCAATGAGAAAAAGCATTTCATACCAAAAGCACCAAAAATGAACTTAAAAATTCAAAAAAAAAAGAAGATAAAAATACAAAAATCAAATCTCAGAAAGTAGGAAATAAAAATGGAATTCGCATTATTAATTTTACCCGGCCCAAGGCAATCTCGTCATGGCCGTGAGCGAGGAGATCGGCTACATCTTTCCTCAGGAATCTAAGCATGGCATTCTTCTTGTTTCTTATCGGTCCTAGCCGCGATCCAATACATTTTATTGCGTGTTTGCTGCACATCATTATTTATTAAAATCAAAATTCTAGTAACGGAGATATCAAACAAAAGCAAGGGAACTTTGTAAAAAGAAAAAAAAAACAACCAGCTTACCATTTGTTAGAGAACTTGCCACCGAGCAAGCCGTCGAACATCTCCTCTCTCCTTCCCTCACTCTCTCTATTTCTCAAAATGAGGTCTAAAAAGGAGGAGGTTGTGGATTAAATTGAATGGGAGCTCGTTAATCCAGCATTAATAGAGGTGGACGGAAGAGGAGAGAAAAGTAGAAGAAGATGAGAAAAAGGTGGCGTGGGGGTGGTGGTGGGGGTGGTGAGCTGCCGCTGAAGATGTTATAAGGAGAGAAATAGAGAAAAAAAAAAGTTATTTTTTAAATTTCAAAAGTGAAGAAAACCAGACCACCAGACGTTTGCAGAGACTTGCAATGGACCGCCGATCCAATTTATATATAGAACATTTTTTTTTTTTTAATTTTTATATGTAGTTGAAAAAAATTTGTTACGAACATCATGAAACATTAAATTACGTATTAATTTATTTTTATGTTTTATTAGCAGGATCTTTTCTTTTTTTTTTTTGAGAAGAATTATTAGCAGGACCATTTCAACCTATCTGTTTGGCAAAATAGATGTAAATGTACTATTTCCTTTAAAAAGGTAATTGCTAAAGAAAACTGCTATGCATCCCAAACATTTCACCAAAACATTCACCAAAACATTCACCCATACACAATCCATAAAATCTCATCGACATTACTTTTTGATAAAAATATGTTAAGTAAAATATTTAATTTAAGAAATATAGTTATAATAATTTTATTATTATCAGTAAGTATTTAGATGTTAGAAGCTTACTGTCTATCTCTTATAAAAAATAGATCGAATATTTAAATTCTAACAACACCTAATTGAAAAGATATATCATTTATCATTAAGTAACCAATCGTCATATAAAATAGAAATCGAAGTTGATGGTTAATATCAAAATAAAAATATTAATTATTATTATGGTTATTCTATTTTTTCGAACGTGATTAGTCTTATTTTACGGTAGAAATATCTGTTGAGAAAAAAATAGAAAATGCTTGAATGTACGTATTCAAGTACAGATTTATGTACGGGACGCATAAAAAATATATTTTCTGCACAAAAAAGTATGTTTGTCACACATTTCATGCATAAATTTCATGATAAAATTTGTGTACCGAAGCATCGCCCAAAAAGAATCGTCGGCAAAACGGACGGTCTCTTGAATTAAGGGGGTTTCAAAATACGAAAGAATGATTACAGGGAACGCTATCTTAAAAAGAATGATTAATGAAAGCAAAGTGCAGCTGTTTATGAATGGGATACGATGGGTGATGACTTGGCGATACTCCGTTGTCGCGACGTGATGCTGTCACGTAGTACCGAGAGTCGTTACCTCTGCCATTCGGACGTTGACGGGCCCGTCTACCTTCCCATTAATATTCCATGTTATTGTGATTTTTAAACCTATCACGCATA
Source organism: Xerophyta viscosa (assembly GCA_002076135.1). Lineage (NCBI taxonomy): Eukaryota > Viridiplantae > Streptophyta > Magnoliopsida > Pandanales > Velloziaceae > Xerophyta > Xerophyta viscosa. The sequence goes on from MJHO01000253.1 coordinate 29,191, forward strand.
TAAGCTTCTATCCCTTAAATTTTTATAAATTACTCTCTTTTATAATTAACTGTATAAATATTTAACTAATATAAATATTTTTAAAAATTAATTTAAAATTTAAAAATATTTCTAAAAATATTTTAAAATTTTAACAAATAATCTGTTAATTTATTAAAAATTTAGTCTTAAAATATCTATGTAATTGAAAATGTCTAATATTAAATTTGTATATTTTGGTTAGATATATAATTTTTATATTTTTAATTTTAAAAATTTAAAAAATATATTTTAGAATGAAAAAATAAATTAAAAATATAGAAAGTAATTTGTAAATATTTAGCAGCAGAGGGCATATATGCAAGCCTGAAGCCCCTTATTATAAAGTCCAGCTGTTAGCCTAATGACACAACTACCCATGTAAGTTAAAGTAAGTAGTCCGACGTCAAAGCGGTTATCAGCTCTTGGAAGTGGGAACCTTGTGAGAAGAGAGAGAAAGGGTATAAGGGGAAATATAACTAAGCATGTAGGGGAACGTGGAGTGGCGGAATATGAGTGAGCATCCTGCCGTTGGGGAAAATTTAGAGGCTGTGGGTCCCACTCATCATGAGCACCACTTGTCATTATTATTATTTATTTAACTAATAATAATAATAAAACAGAGAGACTCTTAGAAAGTTCGGAAAATTGCGTATCAACCTGCTAATTTTGAAAATTTACAAATTGATCTTCGAAAATATATTTTAGATAACTGATTTATAAGAAAAAATAAATCAATTTCCGAAAATACGTTTCTACGAACTGATTTGCACAAATAAGAAAAACGGAGGGTTGATACACAATTGCCCCTACAAAGTTTGAAAGAAGCCGTATGTCGTCGACTAGCTGCGTTTATGGCGTGGTTAGGGACTACAGTATGTCGCCGACTAGCATCGCAACCACTATCATAATATCAACATTATATATTTGGGCAAAATTTAGAAGACTAAAATATATTTTAGTCTTTTTTTATTTAAAATAATTGTAGTCAAAATATCTCTACCACGAATCAAGAACTGATTTATAAAAGTTTGAGATGATAGACAGAATTGCATAAAATTTTAAAAACTAGAGCTCGTATGGCATTTCCTTTATAAATATTGATGATTGCTTTATCTTACAAAAACAAAGTTTCAAGTTTCATCTACCAGCGCTAGTCTAATTTGTTAGCGGTGCTGGATGTTGAGAGGAGATTAAAGATCTATCCCTCATAAAGAATATATATCGGAAGTTCGAATTCTAATAACATCTAGTTTGAAGAATCTATCGTCTACTGCTCAGTATCCGATTGTGATATATGATAAAAACCTAACTCGATGGTCAAGACAAAAAAAAAAAAAAAAAAAAAAAGAGGGAATTTCAAGTTTTGCAAAAGTTTTTTGTAAGAATATAAAAAGTTTTATCTCGTTGAATTTTGTTTCAGGTTTCACCGACCAGTATTTGTTCAGTTGACTAGTAGAGTTAGGCGTCGAAAAAAAAAGACCAAATTCTTATCCATCGTGAATGATAGATCGGAGGTTTGAATTTTAGCAATTTTTTATTAGGAAGATCTATTTTTTACCGCTCAGCATCCAATCGAGATGTAGTATAGAAATCGAACTCGACGGTCAATACCAAAAAAACAAAATAAATTTCAAATTTCGCAAAAGTTATTTGTAAAAATACAAAAATTTTATCTCTTTGAATTTTATGAAGAGTAAACAGATTTTAGGACCTATTTAAATTGAAAGGCTAGAACTATTGGAATAATAAAATATGAATTGATATTTCATAAGTTTATTTATTATATTGGTAGTATTAAAAAATAGACCAATTGAAACAAAAAACAGAACAAAAACAACAACAATAATCTAAAAAAAAAAAGGAACTTTTAGGGATTGGCGTATGGTGACAAGAGATGAGCGTAATCAATTATCCGTAGATTAAAGAACGAAGACATAGCAGGGTGACAAATGATATATTCTGTTGAATTATTTATCAAGGAAAAAAAATATACAGCTACGGTAGGTGGACTTAGTTTAGAAAAATTTATAATTATTTAATCAAAATTGTTTTTTTAAAAAAAAAAAAAAAACTCATCTGAGAGAAACCTTCTATACAGCATACGTCAAATACTTTTAATAGGTATAATTTTTTAATTGAATATCTTGAACCATTTTCAGATAATAAAATCTCAGACACCACCTTTTATTTCTAAAAATTGAAAAAAATATCCCGCATTATTGGTGGACTTGAACTTGTAAGTCGTTGTACATAAGTTATGCAACGTACAAGATAAGGAAAAATTATATAATAAAACGTTTACGCTCGTCAGTATATATATATTTTTATGTTTAAATCAAAAAAATAAATTTATAATTATTTTTTGAAAAAATTTTCTAAATAAAACTTATAGATTTTGATGAGATCAACAATTTTTATATTCAAAATTTTTCAAAAAATACTCTTAATATAGGTTTTTTTGAGACTCCAAAGTTTTATAAATTTAATGGATTTTAAAATAATTTTCAATCCACATCAAATCTGTTAAATTTTAGAGTCCAAAAATATATTTAGAAGTATTTTTTGAAAAAAATTTAAATATAAAGTTGTAGATCTCGTTAAAATCTATAAATTTGATGTTGAAATTTTTTTCAAAATAAATACTTCTAAATATATTTATTTTAGATCGTTATACGAAATTACGTGGTTATGAATATGAAAGAATTCCTAAAATAACATTAATTAAATAAAATTTCTCACATTTTTACTTAATATATTAAAATTTAAAAGTTCCTTTCAAAAATAATAAGTTTAGGAACAATTCATATTGTACATTGTGTATATAATTTTTTTTAAATGCTTAAACATTTATTAAATTTGATTAAATAATATATGGATAATTATATTTATGTTAATCTGTATGTATATGGATAGTCAAATTTCATTTAAATTAATTATTATTTTTAATAAGATCTAATATTGTATTTATCGGATATTATTAGAGTTAAGCTATGACATTTATGAAAATTATTTAAGATATGACATAAACGATATGTAATTTTACAGACAAAATTTTATTTCAGAAAATTCTTTTTATATAATACATAATGTTATTATTTTTACATATTTAAATATAGATACTGATGGGGCTCGGATTTGGGGTATTATGTGTCAGAAGAATAGTAAGGCCTATATATGCGGATGACCAAGCCCACGAAGGTGGACTCCGAAAAGCTTGCCGATGACTTGCGCAAGCTAGACCTCGCAAGGCCACACCGTGGCTACGTCAGGAACACGCAATACTGATACCTACCTTGGGGTCACCTCGCCCGCGCTCCATAGCACGATCCAAAGACCTCGGCCAGATACGCAGATTACTCACATGCGGATATTCAGTGACCACATCCCCCACATCGCCGCTGCGCATGCGTTCACTATAAGAACATGTCTTCCGGAGATTTAGTGGCTGACGTGGCTCAAGGATAACCCAGTCAAGCCGAGATTCGAAATTTTCTTAATTGCCGCCTAGCTGGCTTAGCCCCTGAGCCATCTTTAAAAGGCCATCTACGGCACTGTATTCATAATCGAATTCTAGTTATTCTCGAAAGAACATTTGTCTTAGCTTAGTACGAGAGAATCGTGAGTTTCGTGAGAACTTGTATATATTTTACTCATAGTGAATTTCTCTCCGTTGGTTTATGTGATCGCCCGTAATTTTACCTTGCCAACGAGAATTTCCACGTAAAAATCTGTGTGTTTTCTGTGTTTATACTGTTTTCTATTTGCTACATTTTTAATCACTCTACCTTCAATCATTTTATTGATCGGTGGAATACCAGTTCTGATCAGATACTTTATATAAACTAATTACTATTATTTTTATTAAATTAGTATATACTTTATTTAATTTTTATTTTTTTAAGTAGTTATATGACTTTTTTACTTTTTATTGAATGTTATATGTCTTTTTTTTTCACTAAAAGCTATTAACACATATTAACTTTATAATTTATTTTAAAATAATACGTGACGTAATAATTTAATAATTTAATTTTATATATTTAATAAACATTTTCATATTTTGCTAGGAGTACTTCATGCGGCTTGCTTGGCAGTTAAAAATTACCCGCAAAAGAATAAGGATGTTTTTGTCTCTTGGACCGCATGATGAGCTGGAGCCAATCAACAATGCGTCCACTTCTCGTGACTTTGCTTCTTTGCAAAGCTTCTTTGTTGCCGGCCTAACTGAACACGCCACTACAAGCATGCCTTCCTTTGTGACTTCAACTACTATGATTGAGCTTTCCATATTTATTTAGAAAAGTGCCGGATCAATTCCTCATTTTAAAGCTTATTAAAAAAATAGTCCCTTCATAAAAATTTTACAAATTGCCCAATTTTGTGATTCCTGTATGAATATTTTGACTATTATATAAATAATATTTTAAAAATTTAATATAAAATTGTTAGATTTTAATAAAATTTATGTAAAAGATTTTTCCAAATGCTTTTATATAATTATTATAAGGCTTTAAAGTCTTAACGAATGATCTATTATGTTAAGAATTTGGGACCTCAAATAACAACTTAAAAAAAGTTTAACATTAAGATTGTTGATGCGGCGGTCCGTGGCCAGGGACCGCCCCGCGTATCCACGCAAAACCACACACACACATACGGAAGCTTTGAAATAAACCGTGCATGGTTTCCAAACTCAAATACAATTAGCATTTCAAACTCATTTAAAAGAACCCCGAGCCCGAGTTTAGAACTACCGGGCACGTGTCGAGCATCCGCGAGGGAGGCGGTTCTCTTCACATGAAACCCTTCATAGCTTGTAGTGATCCAAACGCATCAATCTCTCTCATTGATACATAAGAATCGAAAGCAACCTAAGATTCTCAACTCCTTACTTCTCGGCACAAAAATCATTTTCGATATAAAACACGAAATTAATATTTTTCTAAAACTTTAGGAATTATCGCATATCTTAGATATGTCCCAACAAACCTCCCAAAAGCTAAAAATCAAAAATAATACATTTAAATCGATTTTCAAAATTCTATTCCAGAGCATATTTTCGGTTCGGACCGAAAGAATCAGAATAAAGGTTTCTCAGCCTTACAGGTATTATCGATCGACCGATACACATTTCGGTCGACCGAAATGTCAGTAAACTGTAAAAACAAAATTTCAGAAATGCATTTAGTCATACCCCTAAATTCCACATTTTTCAACCAAAATGCAAAACAAACATGCATACACTTGCATCATACATAAATACGCATGCTCAAAGCTTTCAAACCGGATTTTGAATCCAAAAATCCTAACTTAAGCCAAGAAATGTATTTATACCAAAATATGAAAAAGTATTTACATAAGAGTTCAAAATCTACATTTGCCCTTATAACAAAAAAATCGAACATGTGTAACGCCCTATACATGATTCTAAATATACTCAAACATATACATGTATGTTAGTATTTTCTTTCTACACTTTTATACAATTTTCACTTATACCACTAGGTATACAAAATATAGTTATTCCTAAGTGTTTACAACCAACACTTAACCCCCAAAACTATAACTCAAATGAAATAAAGCTAATATCCCTCTTTAGTTCACACTAGTCGCCTAAGCACCCCGGCCGGTGCTTTACCCGACTCCCTGGATCTGAAAAAGAGGAAACATAAGAGCGTGAAGTCAAACCGAACTCAGTGAACGATACCGTTGCATTTCCAAACCAAACGCTTCATGTGCACAACTCAAACAAGAGACCACATATATAACCACATATATGTAAACATGTATAAAAACACAACCGTTTAAGATAACACACATAGAGACATAAGCTAATATACGCATTCAAACTACCATGTCAATACGTCAAGTCCGCCACCCAACCCAAATCAATTATGCCATTGATATCCACGGATTATATTAGGGTGAAATCACTAACCCAACCCAGTTAGTCTTCTCATGTTTAGTTTAGGTACTTTAATTAACCCACAGTACCAAAGTCTGGTATCCCCCTTTAAATGCACATCCAATGCACCAAATTCACGATAGGGGCAATCCTACGGCGACCTGTAAGAGATACTCAGTAGCGATACACCCTCCGGAAGACACAACCCTGAGCCTCGCACTATGTAGGAACCACTCTGGCCAAGAGTGATCACCCTACGCTTACCAGTCTTAATAGAGACATCATTCATTAAGATTAAATACTCATTATAATCGGCCTATCATCTTCGCCATCCTGGCCGGTAAAACTATACGACTTATGGGTACTAGATGGACATACAATTAAACCGTACTAATCTTAATCTTTAACCTACCAAGAGTTTTATTATTTAACGTACTTTTTAACTCAAACACGTACAACTTACTGGACTTGACTACATAAAGTCAGTGACGGATCTAGGATTTCATTGCAGTGGTGTCAAAATACAAAGTATTAATCGACTTTAGCTCATGAAAAAACACTACAACATAAGATAATTTGAACAAATTAAAAATTTGGACAGAACAAAAAATTATTAGCATGCTAAACAACTACTACAATAGCTAAATAACTATTACAACAAGATCCATAAATCTTAACGTTGCCAAAAAAAAGAAATACTTCAGATCCATTTCCAGGCCACAAAAACCACGTCAATTACATCAAAAGTTGCCCTCGACGGAGTTCTTCATATTTTGGAAACGATCCATAATATTTCATCCATTTGTTATTATCTCAAATACATCACTCTCAACAAAAGTGAGCAAAAACAATCATACATAAACTGATCGATATTCGATTTCGCAAATCATCCTTTATATACTTCATTGCAGAGAATATTCTTTCAACAGTTATAGTAGCGACCGGAAGAATTAAAATATGTTTCACAAGCAAAAATACAAATGACCAAGTGGTATACTTTTTTGTTTGGCCAAAATTTAGTAAATACCCCTCTACTATGTATCTTTGGGCACTCATGCCCCTATACTATTTTCGTGACTTTCATACCCCTTTACTATTAGTTTGGGAATGCGATACCCCTCAAAAGAATTTAGGTGTTAATTACGCTGATGTGGCACCAATTAAGCATTATTTAATTATTTTTTTAATATAAACATGGGTATTTTTAATGTCCAACTAATGTTAAAAAATAATAAAAAATATTAATTAGTCCCACGTCAGCAAGATTAGTGACGTGTCCGTCTAATTAATCGAATAAGGATATCGCGTTCCTAAATTTGAAGTAGAAGGGTATGAAATGTCGCAAAATAAGTTGAAAGGTATGAGCGCCCAAAAATCTATAGTAAATGGGTATTTACTAAATTTTGGCCTTTTGTTTCAACTAACTTCTTAGAAAGATCACCAAGACCCTTAAATTTAGAAAACCTCTCATCATGGTGCCTCATATCAAATATGAAATTATCAAGCTGAACATCGAGTACTTGAAGCATGGATGAGTCAAAATCATCCGGATAATATTTTGCCAATCTCATTATCTTCTCTTTATCATAGCTTTCAAATGAATTTGCCGGATTCAAACTAGCCACCCCAAGAAGTAACTCAGTGTTCACTTCGTTGAAACGACCATTAAGCTCTTGAAGTTGTCTATCAACAACTGTATAAAAAATTTCAACACGCAAGTGATGCGAATTTGTAGTTGAAGAGACTCTACGCTTTGATTTTCCTCTAACAACACGCAATTCATCCATATTAGGAATCATAATATCATTCTTCATACAAAATGAAGATGTAACACTCACTACAGAATCCCATTCACTCTCCCTCATCAACTGTAATATTTTTTTTGCCAATCCAACAAGTGATATAGAATTCACAATATCTTGAATCTTGTCTTTTTGCTGGATCAACTTCAAGAGAACTTATTTCAAGCGGTTCTACTCGATGAATTTTCAACACTGTCATTTAAAGAACAATGTAATCGATTGCGACTTTCTTCTGTTACGGGCACATCTATTGAGGTCGAAGGAGCCGAATCCGCTAATCTATTAGAATCCGATGATTTTGCTGAATTTATACTCTCTTTTTGATAATATCTCGAACATCGTAATACAATTGCTTAAAATGAGCATACATGCAACTCAAGTTACTTAATAACGTGGCAGATTACTAGACTATTAATTATAAATTGCAACAACTAAATTTCATCATATTAGTACTTTCTAAATTCTGAAATTTCAATATTAAAAAAGTTACAATTGTAAATTTTTTAAGGTTTGATGTAGGATGTCTGATTGATTTCGAGAATCAAGAGAGACGATAGAGCGATTTAACGTGCTGGAGGCCAGAGGGGTGGCTGGCGGGGTGGGGGGCCGGGCTACAGGGCGCGGGCCCGCATGGGGTAGGCGAGGCGACTACGAGCCCGTGGGGCGGGGGCTGGCCGACCGGCAGGCGGTGAGGGCGCCCAGGTGATTGCCGGAGGCGGCTGGCGCGGGCACGGGGCGGCGAGGGGTTGGCGATCGCGAGCTGCGAGCCGGGGTGAATTTTGGAAAAAAATAGATTAGGGGTGCATTAGGGTTAGGTTTAAATTGGTTAAGACTTAGAAAGAGGAAAAAAAAGAAAAAGAATAAAGAAAAAGAAAAAAAAAGAGCCGAGGATCAGTAGCGATTCGGACTCGCGCCACACCCGCCGAGGTTTATCGGCCCAACCACTCTAGCTGCGCGGCCCCAAAACAACAATCTAACAAGTTATATATATATATATATATATACTCAAGATTCTACTGCCGGAGCAGTGGTGTCGCTTGACACCACTGCTAACATAGTGGATCCGCCACTGCATAAAGTAAAAATAATCAATTTTATGAAGAATTATCTGATCATTGCACAGACATAAAATTAGTTACTCTTATTTTAGACGCACGGTAGACAGGGACGAAATCTATATAGTGGCCAATCATGGCAACTGCCTCATGCGCTATAATCTCTCCCTATCTTTGGGTCTTTTTTGTGTCCTTTGATTTCTCTCTGTCCAACCGCTTTTTCTGTCATTTGGCCTCTGTCTATTATTTGACTTATCTTTTTCGAGAAAACTCCTATATCTTTTTTATTGGTGTTCAGTAGCACCTACATTATTACTAATATTATCAAATAAAATAGATTTAATTTTATCACGAATATGATAATCTTTAATAGAATGACACATTATTACAAAAATATTACTAGTATTATTGGAATATTCAATGTGCACAAATTTAATTATGCATTTTTGCATAATCAATTATTGTCAATAAAATGTGCTGTAACACAAAAAATAACTACTCCTAATACTAGCAGTCCAAATATCATATGTAAGAGATATTGTCCAGTTAAAAGAAGCCATCTCTTTAATTAGACTTTCTTTCATTGACATATAAAAGCCATAACAGTCATTTCTACATGTGATTTTAGATATTGGTTTGAAATGAGATTGTACAACTTTTATAAATTTATGAAATTTTTATGTTCACTAATAGTAAAAGGTAATTCAACATTTATAATTAATCTAACTAATGCTAATCTAGATTATTCTTGTGAAAATATATAGTTGCTAAAACCACCGCCGGTGCTAATAACTGTGACTAGTGGCGGTCGTTAGTTTTTTGGTGTGATTGCATATGCATTTTTAAATGAGATGTACTACTATGCTTACCATAAGCATATTCATTCAAGCATATCTTACAAACTGCTTTCCACGTGCCTTCAGGCTTTTGTTCTATAGTAAAATATTGCCATATCCTCACTTATATTCTTACATTTTTCTTGAGTTGTCGGTGCGGGGATATTATCAATATTACCACCACCCACTATGTGCTTGCAGAAATATTAGCCGCCGCTGTACCTGATTGACCTTTAGTTTCTACAGTAGCGCTAGGGATAGCTGTAGCACTAATATCTGTATGTTGGAATTGACCGTATAGATTTTCTGGATCATAGTTGTATTGCGGACCGATATTGTATAGAAAGTTTATATCGAAAGCGTATGGGTTGTTGTATTGGTTTTGGTTGTATGGATCCATTATAAATGCTAAAAATATTTGACTCAAATAAAAGTATACCGAAAAATAAGCTACTAAAAATTACAGAGTTTGGAAGCAATTTTTTTGCTTTGAGAATTGAGAGAATGGGATTGAGAGTTGAGAATTGTGCGAGTGAAGTTGAGAGTTGTGTGGTATTTATAAGAAAAAAAAAGCAGCCGTAAGCAAAGCAACGGTTAAAAATGCTGTTGCTTTGCAGCCCGTTGCTGCTGATGCGCGCTGACCGCATCGCAGACGCGCGCGCATATCAGCAAGAAAAAAGAATTAAATAATCTCACGTGGCGGGCCACGGGCGGCCCGTGAGCCTACCTGTCCTGCCCTGTGCAAGCGGGCTGGTTTTTCAGCCCGGATCGCACGGCCAGCTTGGCTGTCCGGCCCGCGGCTTGTACGGCCAATCCTGTTGGGCGGGTTGGCCTGCGGTACGGACCAAACGCCACAGACTAAATTAGCATCTCTATTCGCAACACTTGAGTGTGCTGGTCGCATGATTCATGAGCAAGAAAGAAGACAGAATGATGCTTAAACATGAAGAAAGGGAAGTAGTAATTTGGAGGCAGCTCAGAGCCCACTAGGACTGTCTCAGAATATCTTACTATACATACGTTGATGAACAACGGCCAGACCTAAAACAGGGGCATCTTGAAAAGGGGTCAAAAAAGAAACGAAATAAAAGCTGTGTTTTTGTGTCTCTCTCAAGGGTCAGCCCTTGAGTCACTGTCGCTCCTTTTCTATATCCTATGTTATTGAAATGAAAAATATTACTCTTTACGGTCATAATGATTCTAAAAAGTTCAGTATTGCTGTGGCACTACTCAAATCAATTTTTTTTTTATTATTATATGTTTGAGAAAGGGTAATTTTTTATATGTTTTAAAAATAAAAAGTTATCATTTCAAAAATATTAAAAAATAAAAAATATTTTTTAATTAAAATTTTGTGGTTACATGAATAAGATATCAACTATGAATTCTTAAAATTACAATAACCATAAAGTATAACAATTCTCTATTGATATACAAAAGAGTTACCTTAGAAACGATTGATTTGTGGATTGAGAATATTTATAATGCGCTAGTTATAGTCGTCATATTTGTACTCGTCGATTATAGCTTTATATTTATTTTTTTTTTTTTTTAAATTGAACTATTATATTATACATTATAATAAAAATTAGTGGACAACGCATCCGCGATGTATCTGCTAAAAAAATTAGAAATAATTTTTTAAATGTATAGATAGTAAAATGTATAACTTCTTTAATTTATAATTAAAAAATATTTTGAATTTTTTTAATTATACTGATATATTATATATCATATTTTTTAAGAGAATAAAAAAAATAAATATTAAGAAAAACTAATTCACAAGTAAAAGAAATATAATTAAAAATATAATAAATAAAATAAATGAGAAAAAAATGTACGGTTTATAACTTCCTACAAAAAATATATCACATGATATTTATGATAGCTATTTTATATACAATTTAAATTTATTGTTATTATTAAATAATTATATTATCATATAAAATACCACTAAAAGTTTCTTTTTGCCTTTTAACCTATATATACATATATAAAACTGTCATATCAAAGTCGTTGCGCCACGTGGCATTTCAAATAATTTTATAAAATATGGCTATGTGGTATTTGCTCTTATTTTAAAAGTGCCATGTGGCATTTGCATTAATTGATGGAAATTTATTATCAGGTCATGTAGCTTATCTAAAGAATATGAAAAGACTAATATTAAAAATAAATATTTAATAAAAATAATCTAAATAGATATATAAATAATATTAATGTAAAATAATTATATTATATATTATGTAATATTTATTTTTATAAATACAATGTTATTATAATATAAAAAAATATAATCATATATATATATATATATATATATTCATCATTATATCACGACATCACTCAAATTTCTTTATATATATGACGTTTAGTATTTTTTTTATTCTAATAACATAAAACAAATATAATATAATAAGTTAATAAAATAAAAACTAAAATCAAATTTATATTATATTATAATTAAAATTTTATAGATCCGTATTATTTATTTATGACTAACAGTCGTGCATCGTACGGAAATAAAACTAGTATCTTAGATAAAGCATAGTTTAGCAACCGTAACGACGGGCATCCTCTGCGGGTCTCGTTGTAAAAGAAAAGGAAAAGCAAAGCATATGTTTTGAACGTGAAATGGCGGCTTTATTCGCGTTCTAGTGGACGTCTGCATTATAAACATTACATGTTTCTCCTTTTAAGTCCAATTTTTATATATAAAATTAGTATAAAGTATATACTAATATATTGTTTATGTGGTTGGTTTAGATAAAAAATACAAAATTGAAGTTAAATGTGTATTAGAGATTGAAATTGGTTTATCAAAGTTTTCGTTTTGTTAATCAGCACAGCGTAGATTTGAAGCCCATTAGAGGCCCAACAACTGCATCGTTGTAGAAACATGTAATGTATGGAATGATGCGTTTGAATACATCCAGCGAACACATGATATATGCTACTCCTGATGGCTGTTTTTTTTTTTTTGGATGAAAATGGCTGGGTTTTTAAGGACTGTATTATAAGCAATGGCGGCTTGATTGAGCTCAAACCAGGAAGAGAACACTGTTCAAAACCGGGTCGGGTGACCTAGACCCGACCCTACCCGAGTTGGTTCAGGTCTGGTCTAGTCGGGTCTGTATTTTATCTACTCCGTTAAATTCGTTAAAGTTTGGAGTCCTAAAATGCCTAAATGTAAGTATTTTTTGAAAAATTTGTCAACATAAAAGTTGTAAATCTAATTAAAATTTATAACTTTTATGTTAGAAAATGCTTCTAGATATATATATATTTTAATTCTCGCGGTTGAACGAAAGTCTCCACTCGGCAACTTTAGACACGGACACGACTCAGATATGGAACTCAGGTCTAGAATTTTGAGCTACCCGAGCCGTAGATCCGATAGACCCGATCCAAAAACCTTCGGATCGGAACGGATCATCGGGTCGGATTATTTTTTAAACACCTCTAGTAATGGCCTGAATTGGGAAGGGCTAGAAACAAAATAGCAAACACATGAACCTACGGCAGACAAGCAAAGGTGTTATGCACCCAAGAATCAAGAGAAGAAGACCAAGTTTTTTTCGGAGAGAAAGTATGGGCAATCAATGGATTTTTTCATAGTTTTTCTATGTTTTACGATGAATATTTTTACTCTTGTTATGAACTAAATCGTTTAAAGGAATTTGATATATCCTTATGTTAGAGTTTGATCTTTGTCGTTGTTACATACTCTTATTTATTTTTATAAATATATGTAACTAGCTTAAGGCTTGCGATTTTACTACATATTGAGTTTGTAGACTGTAAATTTCTAATAACTCGAAAAGAAAAATAGGATCCATTCTAATACTAGATTGAATGATAACGTGTGTAGGAGCAGATATGCGATCCTGTGTTATGATTTTTGTGAATTCATGTCAACTTAGTGTAATTATTGATAATTTTCTTCATATAAGTGTATAGAAATTTTTTTAGTAATTTGGTAATTATAATAATAATAAATACATACTAAAAGAGAGAGCTAGGTCTACAGTAGTCGGCATTTTTACAAAAAAAATCCTCCTGAATTTTAAATTTCAATTTTTTATCTACTTTTCTTAGCAGCTCGTGCTAAAGCAGATGATGAGAAGTTGAATAAAGTGAAGGAAACCTTAATAAGTGAGAAAGTCCATGATGCCGTGGTTGCTGCTTTAAGAGAGTTATTTAGTACAATGGTAGCGGGAGGTACACTTCAAAGCGAACCGCAAAGCTACAATGGTGGAGGCCGCAAGGTTCATTCATTATTCTACTAGTTTTATATCCGTACGATACACGGACGTAAAATATTATGCATTAATTAAATTTGTTTTTCATTTTTATTATTTCATAAAAAAATAAATAATTTTATTAGAATATTAAATATTTTTTAATATATATTATTAAAAAAAAACAAATAATAGATGCTATGGTATTCCTTATTCTCTTATGATATTTCTTCCATTCTATTATATTATCTGTAATATTCATATTGCCTTTATTAGTATTTTAACAGTAATGTTTTCCTGAATGTTTCTTTTTTCTAATTGAATAACAATGCTACAGTTTTGAACTGTAGCATTATATTCAATTATATAAACTGTAGCTTTTTTCTTTGATATTATTAGATATATAATGATTTATATTTAACCATGACAGTGTGAGTGTGTAACATGACCGCGGTAATGCGGTTTAAAAAATGCTTGTTGTAATTCAATATGAGAGCAATTATAATCTTAAACCTCGTCAATTTCTTTGTAGACAAATCTAGAGAAATTTGGACCAGTTGTTAAATTCATAACTCAAAAAAGAAGTGGTTTGTCATTAGAGAACTACAACTTGACGGAGAAGTAATCATTAGAAAATTCAGATACATTCTAGATAAAATACAGTTTAGTTGCTTGAACTTTGCTACAGTATACTACTATAATTCTAAATTTTTTAAGTGTTGACCTTCGAAAAGATATTCGCGATAATTTATCGTCAATTTTTTCTTGCCATGTTAACGTAGTAATTTTTTTTAATTGGACATGACAACGTTTTAATTATATTCTAATCATTTTTAATGTATTAGAGGTAAATTTGTCCTTTTAACTTTTATGCATTTTAATTATTTTTTATAAGTTGCTCCGAAAAGAAAAGAGAAAGAGAAAATAAAATAATTAAAAAAAATGCAGGGATAAATGATGTATTTATTCCTCACAAAATAAAAAAATTTAAATAATTAAAAATTATAAAAATAATTATAAAAAGTCTACATCAGTAAATTTGACGGATACTTGCGGAAAGCTAAAGGTAAGGTTATAACGGATGTTCTTTTATAGACAAAAATATTACGGATAATTTTAAAATTCAGAATTATAAGGATATATTTTAGTAAAATTTATGATATTAAATCGAATTTTTGACTAAGAAAAGGACGCAACTATTCAAAATTTTACGAGTCTTTACAGACCGACAGCTCGTACCAGATAGAGCCTAACGCCTGTTACAAGTTCTGGGCAATATCCAGCTTTGGGCCCACTTGGGCCTGTAGTTTCTATTTCGAGGTATATATATGTTCAGAAACAAAATTTTAAAACAGCAAAATGTAGGTGAGAGAAACAACTGATCTCTCAGAGGCTCAAACCCACCAAACAGTCAGAAAAACCGAGCATTGCTTTCTGTCAAGTGTCAACTACCGTTCTTTCCCACAGATGATTTCATATATAGTTTATTGTTCTGCATTCTGTCTCCGCTATGGCACTGTAGAGCGGTCATGGCGACGGCTGGTAGCAGCAGCATTCACGCCAAACTGGTGAGTCAGAATACTTTCTGTTGTTTTCTTTTCTTTTTCTACTCACAATGTAGTACAGATTCTGGTGATCTATCATCATATTCTCGTTCCCTATTTGATGGATGAAATCTAAATTAGTTTCATCAAAAGAAAAGTAAGAAAGGTGAAATACAATGATACAAACAGTAATAAACTATAAACCTAGGAAATTTTGTAGCCTTCTAAAGAAATTCTACTAGCTAATACAAAATTGCAATCTGCAAGTACGATTTACATTTATATGAATCGTAATATCGATAGTTTAACTAGATTCCAGCCGTATCATGTAAAAACCGCAGATCTGAGCTGCAGTTCACCGGTCTAGTTTAACTAAGATGGTAGTGACAGCTGAGACCTATGTCATGGATAGAGCTATTAGTTTATCCACAACAATATGCGAGTTATAATGATCTTGCTAATAACTTCATTAATACATATGTAGTTACCTGCTAGGGATCAATTTTAAGGACTCGATCATATGGTGGTGGAGATATTATGAGTATATTTAATATTTCTTTTAGGGAGAAGAGTTATTTTTCTTCAAGAAATAATTTGTTTTTCTCTATGTGTGGAGGTCAATAATGGACCAAGTAAACATTATGCCCAAGAATTCATCATACTTCGAAAGATTTTCTCCTTCTTTGTAAAAGCTATTCCTCAAAATTGGGATACCTTGAAACTAAGAATGAAACAAAAAAGAGAGACAGAAAGAGATACAGATATCAATAAGGAGTCAATCCTTTCGGGAGTACTTTATACATGTGTATGAGTCTTTGGGCATCTATAAGGCGCAATATAAAACACCTCTTTGCTGGATCAGCACCAACCACCTCAGAATGAATACAATCTATTTATGATTGATTCAGATTATTCCAGTTCATGGTGAAGCTGTACTCATCGAAGGATAGTTCCTTTTTGTTACTACTTGGATATTTCCAATAGTGTTTCAATGTTCCCACCCGCTCATGGAGCGTGCTATTGTAGAATGATGAGAAAACGGTGCATAATTCCATTGTAATATTTAGTGACTTAGCTTAGCTTGTGGATCTTAATACACAAGTATACTATGAAACTATAGCTCTATGTTACACTTCTTTGCCATCCATAATAGATAACTTCATGTGATTTTGTGTGTCTTGCATGTGCTGTTACCTATTATTGGATGTAGAAATAGATTTTTATTAACAGAAGAAACACCAGCCAATGGTATTAAATTGCAAATTATGTATTATGGATTTGTTTAGTAAAATCTTCGCTTATTCTTAAAATAGACAAGTGCAGATATTAATGTGTCTAATGTCATGAAATAGTTTTTCAGTTTGCTTTAGGTATCACTCTGTAAATATCATAGTAAATAAAACTTTTAATTTTGTAATAGTTTAGGTTTTTCTTTTCTCTTTTCTTTTTTTATTTTTTCTTTTATTATTTTTTGTTGCTTTGCCAACTATGTGACATACGGCCTGTGCTGCTGTTGGATTCCTATGTCTAAAAAATTTTAGTTATATCATTGCCTGAATCATGATATTTTCACAGGTGATTCTTGGAGATTTGGGAGTAGGAAAGACTAGTATATTGCTGCAAATGGTGAAAGGGGAATTCCATGACTTCCAGGTGCACTCTTATTGTGAATGTCTCATTAATCTTACTGCACTGTTGTAACCCATACTTTTCTTGCTTGTAGGAATCAACAATCGGTGCAGCTTTCTTCTCCCAAATATTATCACTAAATGAAGCAACTGTAAAATTTGATATATGGGATACCGCTGGACAAGAACGATATCATAGCTTGGCTCCCATGTATTATCGTGGTGCTGCCGCAGCCATTGTTGTCTACGATATAACAAGAAACGTAAGCTACCTTATGTTGCCGACCTCTCTTGTAGGAAAAAAAAAAACTTTCTAATCACCTCTGAGAAATTGCTAGATATATGCATATCTGTTAAAATTATAGCTAGATGATCGAAGTTGTTAAGCAAAATAAACTCCATGGCACAGCTATGTCCAACTTGCATTTTCGTCTAGGATTGGACCCATATATCTATCCTGTCCTTGAAATTCTGTCTTTCTAAATGTATCCTTAAAGTTGTAGGCTTCTTTTTTCTTTTTTTTTGGTGTACCTGATTGTTATTCGAATGGCTTTAAATTTGTGCTTTGTGGCACAAATGCCACTCAACTAATACCCCTTGGTATATCATGAAATACAAAAAGCTCATGTGATAGCCACTAACTAATATTATCCAAGTGAGGCTCTAGGAATCATCAGAATGATACTACTTCAAGAATGAATATGCTCATAAAATTGCAATCTTATCCTTAGAGACCTGTAACAACAAGAACATGGTCAAAATATTTGATTTTATTTAAGGTTGACGTGACACTAAAATCTTATTTTTCCTACTTGAGTAGTTAAATCCAACTTCTGCTGATATTATGTAATTTCAAACAATTAAAAATGTCCATATTATTCTTTATATATAGTACATCTAAAGTTGCACTGGTAACTTCTACCTCTCCTTTTCATTTTACTTAAAATCCTAATTTTATTTGCATTATGTATCTGTATGTATTATGAGTCTAAAGTCACAGCATGTTCTTTATGATTGTCGTAACCAAAATGGTCGGCTTTATAGTATTCCTATCTATTTCTGGGAAACTTGAACTAAGAACAACAGGCTTTCCATGTTGCCAACAGGAATCCTTTAATCGTGCCAAAAAATGGGTCGAGGAACTTCAAGGACAAGGTAAGATATCTCAAGATGATACTTAATCTTTTGAACTTTCTGCACCAATCTATCGCATAATTTTCTTTTCTTGTCCTTTGTTTTGTTGTTACAATTGATGGAAGTGAACTCAACATCAGCTGTGGTCAGTATGCAGATTTTATTAGGGTTGTTACCAATTCCAGGAACTAGTATATATCTTTGCAATAGGTATGTTATGACATAGTAGATGTGATAATAAAGATGTTTTTAGGCATTGGTTAGCTAGGATGAGTCAAAAAGCAACAAGGCTGATTCCTCCTATATCAAGTTTATATTATTTAAGCTACTGATAATATTTGGAGAGGAACAGGTGTCATAGTAGATAGATGGGGGCTCAGGAATCTTTCCCATCTAGTTTCAGGTTCCAGTGCCGTCAAGATAACACTTGTTTGACAATACTGCGTTGGCGGAAACGTGCATGTGCATCCCCTCACGTGCGACGGGTCCTTGGAGGATTCGGGTTTGGAACAATTGCTGGGTCGAGACAGGCTGAGCAGAGTCTTACTGCCTAAAAAGTTCCCGGTCCTCATTAAAAAGCTATTGCGCATATTCTGTTTTATCTTTCACCAATCACTCTTCCGAAATAATTGCAATGCCATCTCCATATCAAGCACTTTCAAGACATTATTGACCATCATTAAACCAGATGAAAGCATCAAATGTTTTTGTTCAACTTCATCAACTTGTTCATCCGACAACCATAATTATTCCAAATTGGTGTACTTGCTAGAGTGCCTATTGATTTTGCTTTATCACCATTCAATATCAGTGCATAAACAACTTAAGACCTGAAGCTGTCCACGACTTGTATAATACATGCGGCATCATAATATTCAATATTTTGCTTTGACTCCTTCACAGCCTAGTGTTTGCTCTTGTAGCAGAAAAATTTTGACTGCTTTGCCAAGAACTAGGAAATTATTATAAACTGTTGGCCGATGGCAAAAGGACTTTTATTCTATGCCACTCCTACTGAATAAACATAATTAGATATAAGAACTACATCTTTTTCATCCATGCAAAAGGTTACAAACTGTGTGTATAGATAGACTCATATAAAGTCTCCTAATAAAAGAATAAATAAACAAATTTATTGTCATTAACATTAAATATGCAATATATTTTTCATAATTAAAACCAGAAATACATGCTGACAGAACTAGTAGAAACATATGACAAATAAACTATTGCCCAAAATACTATCTGGAAAGTTTGGGAAACTTGTATTCGTATAAGAATCATCAATTGTCAAGTTCTTGTTACTTATCTAGTCTAGCTTCTAGCATCAAGCAGTTTTTAAGATTTTTTTTCCCCTACCACAATGAAGCTACAACTATCCGTTTCAGAACCTGCTTTTTAGAACTTGTTCATATCAGACGCCAACCAAAAAGCTTGATCTTAAATCAACCCTAAGTCGGAAACTCATAAGTGATCCAGGCGGCTAGTATAGTGTTGCCATTGGTATGTCATAGCATTGTATCGTAGTGTTTGGGCTGCAGTGTTCCGGACGAGCTATGTTACTATTCCGGATGAACTATGTTAGTGTTATTATATAAATTATAATAGTTGTGCGAAACTTAAGTTTGTGTTATTGCGAAGTGTGAAATTAGTGTTGTGGTGGGCTAACTTAGTGTTGTCAGTTGATGGGTTGATTAGAGAGAGAGAATGGCCGACAAGGGGCATTTATGACAAAACCCCTTGTTCGTATACTGCCATGTAATGCACAGGCCAGAATTGTAAATCAGATCACTCTACCATTTGATTGTAGTGCCTCTGTATCAGAATGCCCTAGTTGTGGTGATCAATCAGTAAATAGAAGCACCGTGCGATATAAACTTAAACAAGAAACAAACCAAGATGCTTGAATATGTCTGGTTCTCTTCTTGAACAGGTATGCCACAGCTGGTGATGGCGCTAGTTGCCAACAAAGCTGATTTGGAATCAAGAAGGAAAGTTGATGACGAGGTATGCGATGCTATATACCGGATCCTGTTTTCTTTATGAGTTCAGATGTAACAAGTAGAACACTGAAATGTTAAGAACTACATGTTTTCTTTGAATATTAAAAGAAGATAATCATTCGGGCTACAAATAATGAGAGTTGACAACAGTTTACAACTTTATAAAGAGACTGGGTCATATCATTCATAAGGATTTTATCTTTATTTTTGCAGGAAGGAAGGAAATATGCCGAAGAGAATGGGTTATTATTTATGGAAACATCTGCTAAAACAGCACATAATGTAAATGAGCTCTTCCATGAGATAGGTACACAGACACAGCCTCCTAAATACAGATAAGATATTAATTGCATCATACTCCCGACATCACATTTTTAGTTCTTCATTTGCAGCGAAGCGGTTGGCACATACTCAACCTTCAGGTTCAACAGGGTTGAATGTCCGGTATGAAATGCAAGTTCAGAGAAGGGCCTTTTGCTGCTTAGCATGATTGCCTATACATATCGCATATATATATATATATATATATATAGGTTAGGCGTTCCTGTCGACTCCGCAGCAGTCGAATTACACGATCCGACGGCTAAAAACACACACGTTTTTGCAAGGTAGAAAGTCGCTAGCGATTTTCAAAAGTCGCTAACGACTTTCACACGGAAAATACGCCCGCAATTTCAACCGTCGGATCGCGATGATCCAACGGCTGCGGAATCGACAAAAGTAGGCTCATCGAATGGAGATTAGCCCATATATATATATATATATACATACATACTGTATACATACATTGTATTTTGTAAGATTTTTACATGACCAAGCGAATGTCAATAGTTCTTAAATGTCAGTATCCATTCAAAAAGAAGTGTGCACCTTTTAGTGAACAATTTATAATAATACTGAGCTAGTTGCTTTAAGTCCCGTTCGATTAAGTGTGAACCATGGTTCATGTAAGAACTTATGACATTCCTTGATAGTTGTGGACAAATTAAGCAATCTGTTAGGTGAATTGATGCCAAATAATTGAAAGAATCCACGACATTGGAGAACTGGTAAATTAGAAAGCAGAAAACTGGTCTACTGTTATTTTCTTTTATTTTAAAGAATATACTGTTACTTTCGTTTTAGGTTATAATAGAAAAGTGGTTGGTTTTGCGACTTAGTTCTTATTAGCAATTAGAATGTTTAAAAGAACAAAAAAGAAACGAAAGAAAATAAATTTGTTTGATTACTGAAAGCAATTCGTTAGCCTCAAAAACTCCACATGAAAGAGACGGCATAACAAATCTTGATCTTATGGTAGCGAAGTGTCAATCTCGAGGATTTTCCTGATCCAAAATCCACCACAAGAGCTAAACTCCAATGAAATGCTCAGGCAGCCATATGATATGAACGCTCCAATAGAAACCACATGATGAACGGTCTGCTTTCCGTATTATAGCGTAGGAAGCCTGTAGCTTTAAATAATAGAATATCACCAAGGACATAATTTAAACAACATACTTAATAATACTGAATATATTTATTTTATTATGATTATCAAAATATTTTTTATTTTTATATTAATGTAGTATTTATAATTAGAAGTTAAATTTGCTTTTTAAAACATGTGTATGGTCTTTAGAATACAAAATTGAAGTTATAAGAGGTGTAATACATGTCATGAATAAAACTAGCCACAAAAATAAAGAACTATTTTGATAATCTAGTTTTCTATGTTTATATAAAGAGTTGCTAAAAATGAACTTTTGTGAGGGTTAATTATATTATAACGAGGCTATGAATTTTGGATGAACCATGCACACTTAGTCCCTAGACAAACTAAGATCAGTCTGAACCAAATAATTAGAGTCGTCAAGCTCTCTGCGACGCGAATCTGTGTATACAAGTTCATATACTATTGCCTACTAATCAGCCTTAGTGTTGCTATCCTGCACTAACTTCCATCCTAGTGAATACAATAATGGCTGTGCATAGATGCTCAGTGTATTGCATTAGTCCAACAGACCGAGCGAGATCATTTGGACGGTGAGAGAATGGATGACTCCGGTCCAACGGGCCAGCAATCTCACTCCATTCCTGTTAATAGCATATATTTATATAAAATATTAGATTCTTAGTACTATGTATAATTGTACATCTAACTCTTTTTATTAATAAATCTATCTTTAAATGTCTTTAAGATAGTATTATATTTCAATAACTAGTAGGCTATGATAACTGTGGATAAATTAAGATAAATTTACAAAATTTAGACATAAATATAAAAATTATAAGGGCATTTTGCGTTTTTTGCCCCTTCTTGACACGATTTTGTAGATATATGCCCCATAATTTGATTTGACGAATCTGTGCCCCTTTAGTGCGTGAAATGACCAAAATACACCGTACTTTATTTTGATAAATGTGCTCAGTTTTCTCTCTCTTCTAACTACAGTTTTCAGCAAAAAAATATCTATTAATCATCTCTCGTTTCTCTCTCCTCGCGGCACTCTAAATAAAAACATAATAAATCCAAAAAAAAAAACTTTTGAAAAAAAACACATTTCATTTGGCAGCAAAAATAGTTTATTTTAAATTTTTTTTTCACAAATTTAGAATATCTCTAGATATATTAATAAACGTTCGAACACTTAAAGACATTTTTTAGGCACCAGACGATGTTTTTTTGGTGATTTCGACGGCGCCAGAGTTGCAGCAAAACCTTCGTGGTTTGACAGCAAAATGCATTTCGAAACAACAATTCCGAAAAGGTAAAGAATGCCCAATCCAACCACCGAGCGCAAAGTTATGGCACTTTAAAGATAGTTATCTTTCATAATTTTTTTTTTCTTTCACATGCAAAGTTGAATTCATGATACGGCGGGTTTGTTGGAACCTTCTTCCAACAGCGTATTTTATATCTTAATTTGACTTATACACGTAAAGATATCGTATCCGAAAGTCGAAGTGCGCGGTGTTTTGGAGTGTTCTGGGGTGTTCTGGGATATTCTGCAGTGTTCTTGAGGTGTTTTTTAATTTCTGGAGTTGTTTTGGGATGTTATGAAATGTGCTCGTGGGTGTTCTGAGGGTGTACTGGAGGTGTTTTGGGTGCGCCATTTTTGGGCTGTTATGGAATGTTCTTAGGTGTTCTCCAATTTCTGGAGTTATTTTGGAGTGTTATGGAGGTGTTCGGGGGTATTTTGGAGGTGTCTTGGAATGTTCTGAAGGCGCTCACATTGCGCCATTTTTGGGCTATCTGGAGGTGTTCTGGAGTGTTTTGGAGTGTTCTGAATGTGTTCTCAGATTTGTAGATGTATTTTGGTGCGTTTTGAAGGTGTTCAGGGTGTACTGGGGGTGTTCTCGGTGCGCCATTTTTGTGCTGTTCTGAGATGTTTTGAAGTGTTCTTTAGTGTTCTGGAGGTGTTTTCGAATTTCTGTAGTTATTTTAGAGTGTTATGGAGATGTTCGGGGGTATTCTGGAGGTGTTCTAGTGTTTCTAGATGTACCTCTAGAACATCTCCACAAAGCTGTTCTATAGGTGTTCTGGAGGTACATTGAAAAACACAAGAATGCCTTCAGAACACCTCCGAATATTTTACATTCACAAATATGAGACCACATTCATAACACTCCAGAACACCTCCAGAATAGCCCAAAAATAGCGCACTGTGAACACCTCCACAACACCCTAAAACACATAAGAACACCTATGAACACCTCCATAACACTCCAAAACAACTCCAAAAACTGAAGAACACATTAAGAATACTCCAGAAAATTCCAGAATATCTCAGAACACCTCATAACAGCACAAAAATGGCGCACCGAGAACACCTCAGAACACCCTGAAACACCACGCATTTCAATTTTTGGATACGATATCTTTACGTATATGAGTCAGATTAAGATATAAAATATGCTATTGGAAGAGGGTTCGACAAGCTTTTCAAATAACCTGACGGATCATGAATCCGACTTTGCATGTGAAAGAAAAATAAATATAAAATATAGGTATCTTTAAAGTGACATTACTTTGCACTCGGTGGTCGGATTGGGACGTTTTTTTTATCTTTTCGGAATGTTCGTTACGAAATATATTTTGTCTTCAAACCAAAGCATTTGCTACAGCGTCAGCGCCGTCGAAATTGCGAAAAAACGTCGCCTGGTACCTCAAAAATGCCTTTAAATGTTCCAAATTTTTCTAATATATTTAGATATACTCTAAATTTGGAAAAAAATATTTAAAATAACTCATTTTTGCTGTCAAATAAAATATAATTTTTTTTTTTTCAAATTTTTGGCTTTCCTTTTTAATTTTTAACATTTTTATTTAGAGTACCGTGAGGAGTGAGAAACGAGAAGGATTAATGGATGTTTTTTGGCTGAAAACTGTAATCAAAGAGAGAAAAATAGAGACGTTTATCAAATAAAATTACGAAAATATTTTAATTATTTCACACACTAAAAAGACATAAATTCATCAAATCAAATTAGAAGACATATATCTGTAAAATTCTATTAAGGGACATAAAAATGCAAAATATCCAAATTATAATATTGCTCCTAGCAAATATTTTCATGTGTTAGAGAACCCGTGCAAACGGAATATCTACGAAGAGCTCACCTCGCTAGATCCGATCCACTAACATCGCCATCTTTTCCTTCAACGAATCACTGCATTTGCACATGCGCAAACCCTCTGCGATCTTTGTCTGCTCCCATCGTTACCTACCCCTCCCCATCTCTCTCTGAGTCTTGAAGTCTTCAAGCTCTTCAACCCAACTATTTCCTCACTCATTCGGCTCCTATCTACTCCTCCTCACCACCGAGTTAGCACCCAAGTTAGTCAAGGTGGCGGCCACCGACACCTCCAAGCGCCGCCGCAAGATGTCGACGCTTCTATGCGCGACTCTCGAATCTCCGACTGCCGAACAAATGCTGCTCGACATGTCCGCAGCCAAATCCCTCGGTGCCGACCTCGTCGAACTCCGCCTCGACCGCCTCACCGCCGCCGAACGCCGCCGCGATCTAGACTTCCTCCTTCGCCGCCGTTCTCTTCCCGCCATAGTCTCATTCCCGCCCTCCCCTGCTGCCGCCGCGGGCGACCGTCTCGATGCCCTCCGCCTCGCCGTCGAACCTCGGTGCGGATTACGTCGATGTCGAACTCCCAATCGCCCAAGACTTCATCGCCTCGCTCCCGAAGGAAAAACCTAAGAACTTCAAGTTAATCGTTTCTTCCTACAACGATCGATCCACGCCGTCTAGCGAGGAGCTCAGCGGGCTGGTGGCGGAGATTAAATCCGTCGGAGCCGACGTTGTTAGAATCGTCACGCGCGCCGCCGACATCGCCGACGTCGCTCGCGTTTTCCAGCTGCTTGTCCACTCCGACGAACACGAACTCATCGCCGTGTGTACCGAAGAACGAGGCCTGATCTCGAGGCTTCTCTCGCCTAAATTCGGCGGCTACATCACCTCCGCTCCTCTCGCCGAATCGATGCCCGGAGACCCCTGTATCGCTGATTTCATCAACATCTTCAACATTCGACAGCTGGGAATCGACACCAAAATCTTTGGACTAATTGGGAATCCGGTAAGGTATAGTAAGAGCCCGATATTCCACAACGCGGTGTTCAAGTCGGTTGGATTCAATGCCATCTACGTTCCTCTGCTTGTCGACGATGTGACCAGCTTCTTGAAGGTTTACTCCTCGCCGGATTTCGCCGGGTTCAGCTGCACGAAGCCGCACAAGGAGGCCGCTGTCGCACTCTGCGACGAGATCGATCCGGTGGCGAAATCGATCGGAGCGGTGAACACGATCATCCGGCGGCCGAGCGATGGGAAACTGATCGGGTACAACACCGACTACGTCGGCGCGATCTCGGCGATCGAGGACGGGATTAAAGGATCGAGCGCGAAGAACGATCCCTTGTCGCCGCTATACGGTAGGATTTTCGTGGTGATCGGCGCCGGTGGAGCTGGGAGAGCACTCGCCTACGGCGCAAAAGAGAAGGGAGCGAGAGTTGTGATAGCGAACCGTACCTTAGAGAGAGCGAAGGAGCTTGCCGAGTCGGTGGGCGCGGAGGCGGCGCTGTCGCTCGTCGATCTCGCGAACTACTGCCCGGAGAGCGGAATGGTGCTGGCGAACTCGACATCGATCGGGATGTACCCGAAGATCGACGAGACACCAGTCCCTAGAGATGCGTTAAAGAACTACGCGGTGGTCTTTGATGCTGTGTACACGCCGGAGGAGACCCGTTTGCTGAGGGAGGCGGCGGAGTGTGGAGTTGCGGTGGTCAGCGGAGTGGAGATGTTTATAAGACAGGCCATCGGGCAGTTCGAGTTATTCACCGGAATGCAGGCGCCGGAGGAGATGATGCGTGGTATACTCAAAACTATCGTCTAGACCACGGAGATGAATGTTTGTTTTTACGTTGGAAAATTATTTGATTGCAATAATTCATCAGTCAATGAAGTTATTATGAAGAAGAAAATGATTGGCAAAATGTTAATGAGTGTGTTAGATGATATTTAATTCTCCCGAGTATACTGAAATCAGTGATTAATTTCTTCCAAAATTATTTAATTCGATATAACTATCACATGAATAAATCTAGACATAGAAATTTTCATCCAGACAGTAAAGCATATGAATTGTATGTATTGAGCTTTGGTCACCGGGAAATCAATATTTGCCTGCCCATTTTATGGAGCTAAATTGAAATCGAAACCGCTTTGTTTGTGTTATCGATCTAACAACTGGGACAACTATTCTAATAATCTTTTACCAATCCACAATTCCGGATGCTATCTCTGATCCAGTTAGGATTATATTCCACCAAGTAATTTTTATGAAAATAGTTATCAAATTCGGGGGCTTGCACACTGATCTCTTTTGCACACACAACTATTAGTTTTTCCAGTTAATCAACATTTAGAAGATTGTATATGACCCCAAAAAAGGCCTTTGCTTGAAATATTGACCTTCAATCAGAACTCAGATCTGTGGCCGAGGCTTTAAGACCTGCTGCGTCCACACAAACAGCACTGTGCAGTGGCGTAGCCACATATAGGTTGCACGCCCCACCCCCCAACCTACTGACCTAATATCTTTATTATATCTATTTTTTAAAAAAATTGTAAACATAAAAGTTATTGATCTTGATAATATCTACAATTTTTATATTCAAAATTTTCAAAATCTTATCGGGTTTTAAAATCTTTTTTAAAACTCGTTAAGATTTTGGAGAACTAGAACACCTATCCAAAAGCATATTTTAAAAAAAAATTTAAATATAAAATTTGTAGAATTCATCAAAATTTATAATTTTTATATTGAAAATAGTTTTCAAAAAAAAATATGTAAGTATTTTTTTTAGGTTGTACAAATAGATAATAGGAATATAAAACGGGATTTGAGCATCCAGTCTCCATTTATACCACCCCTATATTTCTAAAAAATTATTCCAAAAATTAAATTTCTTTCTAAACTTCTGCATAATCGACTTTCCAAAAATCACCATCCACCTGACTACACCAATCCCCTAATTCCTAAATCGACGCCGATAGTGCGCCAGTTGCCGACAGCTGCCATCTACCAATGTTTCAATTATCATAATTTATAATTTGTAATTTTCAACCATTATAATTTGCAGCTATGTTTCTTTATTGTAATTTTATTGCCAACTATATTTTATTGCTGTTGTTCTATTTTTGTAATTTTATTGTTATTTATATTTTTATTATTGCTGTCATGACTGTTGTGGAGTTGTGTATTTGAATTTGTCTTTGATGATAAACATAATCTTTATGTAACATTTGATAAAAAATTTTGCTGCGGATAATTTTCGTCCCTCCTGGCCGGAAATCCTGGCTCCGCCACTGGCACTGTGAACCAGAATATTTAATATCCTGAGACATACTGATTGATAACGAGGTCTTTAGCATCTCCAAATTTCAAATATAAAAGGTGACAAATATTAATTGTGGAGAGCATCAATCTTCCAAATACTTTATTCTCTTCTCTCCGCCATTCAAAACATATGAACAAGAATAATAATAACATCAAACTGAGCATTTTCTTTTTTAGTTTGACACTCCACACCATAAACTAAAATAATGGCCTCGGACGGGTCTTCAACGGCAGCTTCCTCGTCCGCCATCAAAGGCGAAGGAGCTTCAAATGAACGATCATTACCTTCACCGACTGGATCAATCGCTGCCGCTGGAGTTTGTGTATGCTCTCCAACAACGCACCAGGGCTCTTTCAGATGTCGAATTCATCGTTCGCACTCGTCGGCATGGATGCGCCGGTCGAAGTCGATGCCCTCAGCCACCAAAACTGAACCTGCAGCCACCGTGAAGCAGCTGGAGACTGCATAGATAAGAGTCTCTCTATCAAATGTTGTACGCAGTTCTCTTATAGCAGTTTATAAGTTGTATATTAACTGAAAGACAGCCCAAGTCGCAGCACTAATTATATTTTCTTTCTCACTCTGAGAGTCTGAATGTTATCAATTGCGTTCCCAGATTAAGTTTAAGATCATGAGGTCCCAGATGAGAAAATTAAAATTTAGAAGCTAAAATAGATATGATGGGGTAGTTTAATTGGCGGAACAGATGCCCATGAGCTATCAATTATGAGTTTAACTTCTGTCCCCTGTAATTCAAGATATGAGTTTTTCTTCTTCCTTTTTTTTTTTTTTTTTTTTTTTTTTTTTTTTTTTATAGAACTATTCCAAAAATTGTGGCAGATATTTTTCTGTACTCGACTGCATGTTCAGAGGCAACGTATGTCCGAAATTTTACTTTCTGATCATGATTCAAAAACTGTAGCTAGAAAATTATTTCTAGTGAAATAATCTGATATTTATTACACAAAAAATTTTGTCTGATTATTTAAAAAAAAACAAATATAACAATACACATGTTGTACACCCTAGGAGATTGAAGGAATATATCACAAGACATAGTAGTGATGGTTGCAAACTACATTTTAGGACTCTTCAGGCCCATTTTGTGTGCACAAAACATTTCCATCAGAAGTCTTTCTTTGTGGCAATATAAATTAGTTTTCTTGAAATTCCACGTAGCATCTTTTTTCTTCTTGTTCTTCTTCTTAAGAAGAAGTAAGCAAACCACAGCATAAAAATAAAATTTCTTTTTGCTCTATGTTAGTTATTTTTACAGGGTCCAAGATTTTTTATACCGTGGTAAAACTTTGACGAATGAAAAATTCGGCACATATTGACCGTATCGACTATCAAGATATAATTAATTTTTATTTATATATTTTGTTAAAGCAAAAAGCTAAAAACAATAGAAAAATTAAAATAAACAACAGTAAAAGGTCGGGTGGACACGCACTACATGAAAAACCCAACACCTCCCCCTTCCGAGTAGGAGGTGGCTATAATATTCAAAACATAAATGCGAGAGGTGAAGATGGCTGCGACTTGGGCATTCCTCCGTGTTCGGAGGGCGGCCTACGTGGCGCCGAATGTAAGGTTTTTTTTTTTTTTTTTTAATAATCACGGCTAGCACAGCAAAAAAACACAACAGTCCGGTGTCGAAATCAGACATGTACTCTGTATTGTCCGGATCGTAAAACCATGAATTGCCACACAACTACGAACCAAAATGATACTACTGTGTTAGGGAAAGCCTTACATCTGAGTTCAGGGAAAGAACTTTATACCAGCAGTCAGAAGCACCTAAACATACTCCTTTAAGCCCATCTTGTGGTGATGGGAAGGCGGAGAACCTGCTGATTAGCAGCATAATCCAGTATAGAAGGAAACTAAGACAGACATATTCCCAAACAAATCAAAAAGAAAAGAAGCTTAAAAATTTGCAAGTCCGTTAATACATTCTCTAGAACAGAACTTCCTCATTCCACTAGTGTCGCAGGGAGAAGGGGTGAAAACAAGCCAAACTGCTCACGAGTAGGGATGAGACGAGCTGAGCTGCTCACAAGTAGGGATGAAAACGAGCTGAGCTGCTCACGAATAGTTCGGGCTCGAACTTATTTAAACTCTGCTCAAACTCAAGTATTGTAGAGCTCGAGTCGAGTTTGGAGCATAAATTCAAGCTCGAAGTAATTAAACGAAGCAGAATTTGAGCATCGAGTTATCCGGCTCGTTGGGCTCGTGAGACCTGAAACGAACTTTCTATTTTATTAAATATTTTTCACAATAAAATTACTTAAACGAGTTCGACTTCGTTGAATTGAGCTTAGTCCTAATTCATGCAATCGAGTCGAAGCTCGTGCTCGAATTCGACTGGAAACTTAGTTCAGTTGATACAATCGAGTCGAGCTCGAGTTGCTTCGAGCTTAAGCTCAACCTCTGAAGCTCGTCGAGCTCGAGCTAAATCCAATCGAGCCGAGCTTTGAACTTAGTGGTACTCGATACGAACTCCGGCTCGTTTTCACCTCCTACTCACGAATAGCTCGGGCTCAAACTCGTTTAAGTTCTGCTCAAGCTCGAAGTCTTGCCGAGGTCGAGCACGGATTTAAGGCTCGAGTTTAAATGAGCCGAGCATAAACATCATGTTATTCAGCATGTTGGGCTCCCAAGATTAAATAAGCTTTTCTATTTTATTTAAATATCTTTTACAGTAAAATTACTTAAGCGAGTTTCAGTTTTCAAAACGAGTTTGGCCTAATTCATGTAATTGAGCCAAGCTCTAGTCGAGCTCGGCTTAGACTCAAGGTCAACTCAGTTGATACAATTAATTTGAGCTCGAGTTAAGTTCAGACTTGAGATTTTTCGAATCGAGTCGAGTTCGAGCTCAGTCTCTGAAACTCGTTGAGCTCAGCCTCTGAAACTCGTCGAGCTCAGACTCTGAAACTCGTCGAGCTCAGACTCTGAAACTTGTCGAGCTCAGCCTCAAACTAAACCAACCGAGCCGAGCTTGAGCTTGAGCTTGAGCTTAATGATACTTGACTCGAACTCGGCTTGTTTTCACCCCTACGCGTTAGTCGTTATGTTCAGGATTTAAGCAGTATTCGTAAATTCAGCATCAGCATCAGGAGCTGCCTCTCCAATTACATGCATTATATCTGTGAGGGAGATAACCCCTTACAACAAACCCTTCTGGTCAACAATGATAAACGATGTCCTAACATGTTGGTCAACAAACTCTACTATGAGTAGAGTTCTCGGATTACCTCGAATTTGTGCGGAAGCAGTTCCTCCTTTCTCTTGCTGCTGCCCACATTTGTTCACGTAATTCCAGCACCGGCAAGTTCCGTCAATCTCTCCGGTGTGAAGGATGGATACTAGAGCCGACCTCACTCGCTTCAACCTCCATAATCCAGGTTCACAAGTGGCTCACTCTAGTGGTGGACCCAGAATTCTTTCTTACTGGGATCCCTTACAGTATATAGATTCTATTATAAAAAGTACACTATGAATTTTCCCTAAAAATTATAAACAGAGAAAAAGAAAAATCTTGTTCTCCTATTGCATAAAAAACATGTTGTCATTGAGAACATTTTTCATTGTATCTTGATAGCTATTGCTTTATAAGTATATCATACACATATAAATATAAAGTCTACCTAAAATTAAGCCGAGCTCTAGGCCTCTTTTCGTATATATCGAATCCGCCTCTGGCTCACCCTTAGAGTGTATTTGTACAACTAGACTATTTACGGGTTCGAAGGTGGATGTTTGCTTATGTTGGGCCAAACACAAAAGTTAACAGTCAACAACCCATACTCTTTGAACGTGCCAATTAGATCATCACTAGATCCTGGCTTTTCTTCAGGATAATTGCATATCAGCCCCCTAAAGTTTTACTCTTGTATTTCAGCCCCGAAAATATATTTTTACGCCGCATTTTCGGAGGCTGAAATACGTGACTGTTAATTTTAGGAGGGCTGATATGTAATTATCCTCTTTTCTTCTGTAATGTTTCCCTTTTCGTTGATTGAGAGGAGTCTGTTTGCAGAAACCCATGCTTTCCAATCTAGATGGTGGGAATTGCTCCACTCAGAAGCGAAAATATTTATATTTCTTTTATTTAAATAGAGAGCTTAAAAAGAGTAAATCATAGGAATATATATTTTTTTTAGATAACGAGGCGAAACTTATTTCTGAATTTTCGCTAACTCGCGGACCACAGTTTTCTACACACACCTATAGGACTATTTTGGACTCAGGTGTGCGCAGAAAAGTAAAACCCTGACATGGCATCCGACCCTGGATCAAACATAGAGTACTGAGAGTTACCCAACCACCAGTTTTTCCTCAGCCGCTGTAAACTCGTGACCACGGGTACATCCCCATTGCAGGCATCCGTGGGGTTTGAAGAATCCGAACGCTCACTTTCTGAGGCGAGCGTCCCGGCCGACTGACCCACAGGCGGGGGACAAATCATAGGAATATGTAACTTGGATAAATATACTACTATGAGAGAAATTATAACTTGAAAAAATATACTACTATTATTATAATTTATAGTTTGAACTAGGAATGTGTATTTTTATCACAATAAATTAATTAAAAGAACAGATTAATATTTATGTTAGTCGTTGGTATTGATGTTATTGTTAGTTTCGTTATCAAAGGAGGTTAGGTATTTTGTAAAATTGGGTCAATTGTGCTTCTTAATCTGCTTGGATTTTTTTTTATTTTTTTATTTTTTTTGTGACTATTGAGTTATTCTATTATGCATTTAGATTGAAACTGAACGGAACGATAGCCCGTCCTAACCAGCGGTTACTAAGATTTGAACTCTGACATATCTTACACAAGAAATAAAGATTAATCGTTTTTCAGCATCCAGTCCTGCTCACCAATTAGGCCAACACTAGTTGGTCTTAATCTTTATATATACATATATAAAACTGTCATATCAAAATCGTCGCGCCATGTGTCATTCCCAAATAATTTTTGATGTGCCATGTGACATTTGCTTTTATTATAAAAGAGCCATGTGGTATTTTTATTAATTGTTAGGAATTTATAAAGTTATGTAATTTATTTAAAGAATATGAAAAGTCTAATATTAAAAATAAATACTTAAATAAAACTAATAATTTATAAAAACTCTAAATAGATATATAAATATTAATATAAAATTATAAAATTATATATTATGTAAATTTATTTTTATAAATAAAGTTTTTTTATATATAAAAAAATTTGATCATATATATGAATATACCACCATTTCACGCTACTTTTCAAATAATTTTTATGTATGGTATTTAGCATTTTTTTTTTTTCGTGCTCTAATAATTACAACGAATAAAGTATAATATGTTATAAAAATAAGTATTAATTTAAATAAAATAATAAAATAAAAATTATAAGAAATTAAGTTTTTAGTATTATTATATTTATATAATTATATATGAGTAATATCTATGCATTGGGTGCAAAAATAGTATTTTAATAAAATCAGATTTACTGGACGTTAATACAATCAATGCTGTATGAGTCCATGTACAGGCTTGGAGTTATCAGCCATGACAATTGAAAAACTGCTTGGAATTTGGAGTAGAGGGAAAAGAATGGCAAAAAGATAGCTACGAAAAGGGGAGACTAATTTTGAATTTCTAGTTGTATACGCTAATCTTTTGCAAAAATACAATTCCGAAAAAGATACAAATTTTGTGAATAGATGTTTTCTTTTTATATTATCAGTCATTTTGATTTCATCAAAAGCTTTATAATTCATAAGAACTATCAAAATTTATGATTTATTCAAAGCTATACACAATATCAAGATGTGTGTGAAATATTTTAGATGATGTGTAATTCTGATTGTAAAAGAGCTAAGGGATCTTGAAAATTGGGTTTTCTACTTTATCAAACAAACGGACAAAATGATCTAGCTAATGCTCTATGTGAATTGATCAGTTAGACGGTATGTATAAGTATGCTAAACTTATGTTTAGAAATATTTTTTAAAAAATATCTCAAATATAAAAGTCATAGATTTAATGATATTTATAGCTTTGATTTTGAAAATTTTTCTAAAAAATTTTATAAATAAATATTTTGGGACTAAAAAATTTAACGGATTTAAAATAGATTCTAAAACTTACTTAAAATCAGTTAAATTTTGGAGTTTCAAAATATTTTTAAAAATTAGACTTAATATTAAAAATATTAATCTCATCAGAATTTTATTTTAAATTATTAATAGTTTATTAAAAAAACACTCATAAGTCGCGGATATGGGTCGGCTCTTATGGTTCCTTTGGCCTGATTGTGTGAATTAGGCAAGGCATTTTCATGGAAACTTTGGTAGTTTTAATTCAATTAGAAATTCGAACTTGTATTGTACATTTGCGAAAAAGTGATCCCGTTTATGCCGCTGCTTCTGATACTTGCTCCTAGTTTTATCCGATCTGGCAATGGACCTTCACCTAGCAAACCCCCCTCCCCGTAAGAAGGATCCAAATCTCCTACCCCATTTTCTGTCTCCATTCAAGAATAAATATCTTAATATATGTTAAAAAAAATAAATTAAAGTTATAGATTTTGATTGGATCTATAATTTTAATATTATAATTTTTTTAAAATATATTTCTAAATAAATAATCTGGAGCTTCAAAGTCTTAATATTTTAACGGATTTTAAAATTTAATTTTAAACCCGTTAATATTTTGGGTCCATAATATATTTAAATTTATTTTTAAAAATATTATTTAATATAAACTTTTAAATCACATTAAAATTTATAACTTTATATTAAATTATTTTTCTAAAAAATATATATAAATATTTATTTTTTAGGTAGCAACAAAAAAGTGAGACAGGAAGAAGGAGAAGAGATTTCGGTTTCTCCAAGCAACCCTCTACTTACTGAAGAACTCAAATCCTCTGCCCACACTCTCTATCTCACCTTCTACTCTAAATATTTCTAAATATGTATTTTTAAGATCCAAAATGTTAACTGAATTCAAAACAGTTTTAAAATTCGTTAAGGTGTTAAGATCTTGGAATCTTAAAAATATATATTTAAAAATATTTTTTGAAAAAAAAATTCTAACATTAAAATTGTAAATCTTATCATGATTTATAACTTTTATATTGAAATTTTTTTCATAATGTACTTATAAATATATGTTTTAAGAGATTATAACAGAAGATGAGGTAGAAAGTGTGAGCAGAGGATTTGAGTCCCTACTTACCCCTCTCTCTCTCTCTCTCTCTCTCTCTCTCTCTCTATATCTGTCCGTCGATGGCCGCAATTCTTCGAACTTCTCCTCTTGTGGTCTCACCCACGGCAGTCAGCGTTCGACTAACCCTCGGCGCTCCTCGGCGGAACACCTGTATCGTTCTATCCGTGGTACGAAAGATACATTCCAAATATTTACAGTTATGCATCTATAATTCACCCAATAAGCCTCTCATATTTCCTCCCGTCGTCACCTTTTCTTCCGCTGGAGAGGCTACTGAGAATGAGGCTGCCGTGGAGACGCCGACACAGGTATATGTGATTTGTATATTTTTGATATTTCTTTGTGAATTCCCGTTATTTTATATGGATTTTAGTTGTCTTGCTTTATAATTGTGTACTACTGTACTGATTTCGATGTTGAAGTTAGACATCCTAACTGTGTTTCTGGATTGATTTTTGTATATTGGTATGCCAGAGTTCTGACTTTGTCGTTCAACAGGAAAAAATGGGGAATCAGTAAAAGGAGGTTTCAACTGTGCTTATGCTGTTATCTGCTATATTCTTGCTGTCGGATCAGTTTTTAGGATGTTATAACAGATTTAGCGGTTGTAACGAGCATTTAAATGACTGCCGTCCGATGAGCTAGATCCACATTGCTGAATTCGAACAGAAGTGCCGATTGTTATCTTTTACTGGGAACCATCCGATGAAGCCAGGATTTGATCCACGCCGCTCATTCGTAGCGAGCATTTTCAGTTAAGGAAGCATGTGCTAGTCATACGTTATTAGGGGCAAAACAGTCTATTTCTCTTGTCATCTTCTTCCCTTAAATAGCCCAGGCAAGCTGCAAAACGTGAAGGGGAATTTGTTGAATTGAAATCATTTTACTTGTATTTTCTTTCCGGTTTTTTCATACTCTAGTTATAGTTTCTTGTATTTCCGATCGATTACGATCATTTTCTTAGAATGAAACATTCGATTTGTCCTGAAATTTTTGACTAATCTACGTGTTCAACAAAACGCCTCTCGATGTATTTTAGATTTTTCCGCTCCGATCATTGTCTCCGGCAAGATCGTGACAGGGTATGTAATGTTTAGATATGATTTATTTTAAGTAACAACAAATCAAATATTTTAGTATTATGTTACGCCCATTGTAAAAAATGCAAAAATACAGCAGTGCCTTTACTATTACAAGAATTATAAGGATACCATCAAAACCAGAATAATCAGCCATGACAATTATCCATTGCAGGTATTCAACTTTAACTCAACTAGCTGAAAGCAAGGAAGTGGGGATAGGTTAAGGCACTTAGCTTGTTCTGAGCATGGAAGTAAGAATATATATATCCCATTGCATATGGCTCTTAATTTTCTCAATCAATAAACTCACGTTTACTCACCGCCTGTTCTGTAGAGATTTCAAGCGACATCTATGGAGATAGAAACGTCTTTGCTCGTACTCATGGTTTAGAGAACGAAAAGGAAATGTAACTCTGTTCTTTAAAAGAATTTTTGAGACCATAATCCTTTTTTTGCTTTGCGATTAAGGGTTTTATTCCAGAAGGAATCGAAATAGCCTCATCTACTATTAGAACAAGGGATTAAAGATCTCGGATCAAAATTTGATTTCGATGCAGGTTAAAAAGATAAACATACAGTTTTGGATTTGAACTCCCACACCCATTTTTGCTAGGAAATAATACTCATTTAGAATGCCATCCCTTTTACCTTTTTTGTTTGCACCTCCATATGGAGTTTCGCTCAATTTGGACTTGCCATGACTAATGGCTCAACATCAAAGAAGTCGTCCAAGTAGGGTGGATTACAGTATGTATGTGCTGCTGTTGTTATCCTTCATATTATTGTTGTATTTTTTTTTTTTTTTCTAAATCTTCGCGATATAGTGTTCGTTAGACCTTTTGATCCGAAGTTCGTTGCTTCTTTCTTACCAACACATCACAACTTCAAACTGATCCAAAAGTTAGATTGTAGCTTCTAATAGAAGATAATTTTCAGAGTATTTTGTTAATATGTGATGGAGTTACGATCGGACAGAATCCACTGGCATTATCGGAAGATTCAAGAGCCGCTAAAGACAATCTAAATAGTGACTCAGTTTTTTTTATTATGAGGATTCAGTTATTAAATTAGAGCTGAAATGATTTAGAATTTAGGACGGCAGATTTATAAATGTATATATAGAAAATCTAGCCCTAAAATCTGGACAAACTTGTATTCGGCTATCTCATCACTGACATAGTCAAAAAAGCGTTCTTCCTCACGTGGACGTAGGCATTTTCGTCGAACCGCGTAAATATGTGTTTGTGATTGCTTTCCGTTACTCTTTACAGCGTCGTAGTCTAATTTTAAAATCTACCAAATTCCAAACTATCAATATGTTTTTCACAGGTGTAACAGGAACTTAGGAAGTGTACTCAGTCGTTCTATAATGTTGATGGGAACTCTGCTGTGGTTCACTGGAGCTTCAAATAAAATTTACATACATTTAAAAAGATTAATCACAATTTATGATGTGTATGTATTAGTTATAAATTTTGTTTATTTTTTCTTATAGTTATATTAAAGTTTTATACTGACCTGCATCCCGTTATTTTTTTAAAAAATATATTTTCCTTTTCTATTTAGCTGTAACGATATCTCTTTTTTTTTTTTTAATTTTAACTAAATTTAAAATCTAAACTTTGCGTGCTAAGTATGGGTTAAATATTAATTAGATTTGATAGCTATTAAAATAAGTGTATGCAAAATTCTGTCTGCTTTTGTTTTTTGATTCATAAATGGTTTAAGTAATAATGGCTATCATTTTTTTTTTGGGTAAGTAAGGAGTTTGTATTGATCAAAACTAAGTATTACAAGAGAGTTTTAGTAAGATTGATGATCATATACAATTGACCTATCGACAAATAGGCTAAATAGCCATTCGTCATGAAACTAATGCCGAAGCATATCATCAGTTACCCCAAACAGTCTAAACCAATAGCCTTCAACTTGGCAATTGAGGACTTCCTAGGACATTTCCCCTCATCCTTTTCAAGCATTCTTGAACTTCATTTTCTCCTCTTTTCCAGCTGAGGGATACTGCATTGTTTAGCCAACAAAACCGAAATTCGACAGATTTTTTATCCATTTAAAGAAACAAAAGCAAGTAAAATAAACAATTAAGAGTGGATCAGTTCAAACGTTACAAATCTTAAATGAGGAACCCCGAGTTAGCTATCAAAATAATAGTCTATAAGAAACCTCAGCAAATACTTAACAATATTTTCAAAACCTCGGTACTCTTCCAGAAATTGGCTACACAAAATTAGTGAGATCTTAAGAAATCAAAGAAAGAGAAGTAGGAAACTTGAATTTGCTGGCAAAATCAGAACAAATTTAGAGCCAGGAGCCCACATAGAGTCCAAAATTTTTTTTAGTAGAGTCTTCCAAATTTTATGGATATCAATACTCGGGACTTACGAACAACAGATCTTAACACCACAAGAAGCTTATAACATGACAATTTAAAATCCCTGGAAGATTACCAGTTTGATATGAATATTTAAAATACTGGCTGGGCTCATATGAATACTAAAATCTTTTTTTGAAAGAAATCCTAGATTTTATATGATCTAAATTATCTAATACTCAGGACTAACAACAAAAAAAAACTTCCCTGGCAAAGCTCAAAAAAAAAAACTTTGGCAGCAAAAAAAGTTTCGATAATCCCTTGAGGAGCCGAAAAGACGACACAACATTTGTCTAAAGCAAACACCAGAAGAAACCATCCTTAAGTTTTGAAAACAAGTCAAAGTACTTCTGTCAGGGATATCTTTAAGACTAAATTAATATTGAACTTAAATTCCTCTATGATTTTTGCATTTTTCTCAACTTCGCAAACCAAAATTTCTACACAAGAACAGGAAAGTGCATGAGTCTCATCAAAATATCAGATTTAATTTTAAGAATTGTGTTGTTTGCAGTGAGACGATTGTTTTGGAAGATCTTGATATTCCTAGCCCTCCATATATGATATATGGTTTCCGTAAAAGCCACTCTTCTCATTCTGACAACACTACTAACCCCTTTCAGTTTTGTTATCAACCAAGAAACTTGATTGTCCCAACTTAAACTGTGAGGTTTAATGCCAATCCAATAGCAAATAGCCAGCCAAACTATGATGGTCAATGCTTTCGGCTGTTGTACAGAAACAACATTCAAGTGAAAGAGATAGCCCCCTACTTGCAAGATAAACTCTTATAGAAATTTTGTTTTTAAAGAGAAGCCAAGAAATAAAAAAATGTGTAGGAATACACCTGGAATCCCAAACAATTTTAGCCCACTTTTCATTGGCTTGGTTCCCTGCAAACAAATTAATCATTTTTTATGGAGAAAATATTTCCAGGGACCCAAATGACCTTATCTTCACTATCCTTCAGTGTGATAGAGGTTAAGGCTAGTTTCAAATCAGGGATAGTATGATAAAGGTTTGTAGCAATTCTCCAACCACCCTTTCTACCCATATTTGCAATAGAAATATTCATGTTAATCCCCAAAGCATCAATCTCAACATTAGAAAAGAAGTCTGACAAGAGCCAAGTAGGTAGCCAATTATCATACCAGAAACTGATATCTAAACCACTACCAATTTAAACTTTGAAATGGGTTTGAAAAAGATTTCTAAGTTTCAAAATTTTTCTCCAGCACCATTCATTATTTGGGGAAGGGTGGACTTTGATCCGGACCGGGTTCGGGCTTAGGAACCTCGGCTGATGCAGATCTATCGAGTAGAAGGCTATAAAAGTGTTATAGATATGGATCTGGGAAGGAAAAATAATATATATGAGTATTTTCTCTATATTTCTCCCTTTTCTCGAATAAGAAAGCATACATATTTATAGGGAAGTCCTGGATAACCCAAGGGACTCCGATAACTATTAATGCTCTCATTAATACATAATAACTCTCATAACTATCTTAATAATGATGCCTTGTAACCATCACCCTTTGGTCTTCCGCCTGATGGTCTTCTGATCCTTCAACTTTTGCCTCTTTCTTTTCCGACTCTTCGACTTCCCCGACGTGTCTTCTTTGCATCGCCTAAAGGATCTCTCTGTACATCGTCCTCCGGTCAACGGCTGAACCCTCGCCTTGACTCCGGGGTATAAGTTTACCTTGGCGTGAGCCGGTCTCTTCTGTTCTTGTTGTACCTCGACATCGGTCTTGTCCGGTCTCGGTAATGTGGACACCTCGGTCTCGGTCTTGGTTATGTTCTGATGTGTTTCTTCCTCGGCTTCGGCAAGGCTTCTCACCTCGGCCCAGTCTCACCTCGACGTCGATATCGCTGACATCATGATAACGGCCATGTCTCACCTCGACCTCAGTGATATGGACACCTCGGCCTCGGTCCGGCCTCACCTCGGCTACGGTAATGACGTCACCTCGGCGTCGGCCTCTTCGGGTCTTGGGATCCTCCTGGATCAAGTTTGATCCAGTTAGAATGCGTGGCTAGATCGGTTAGAATCGTATTTCTTGTTATACAATTTTACCCACTTGCAGCGCCTGACATTCGTGCGCGTGAAGATGGAGTCCCATGCCTTGGTGTGGTGGAACGCGTACGTGAAAACCCATGGATTGCGAGGCATGATATGGGAAGACTTCAAGACCCTTGTGCGAAAGCAATTTTACCCAGTCGGGTATAAAGAAGATCAATGGCGCAAGTGGATGTATCTCAGGCAGTATGCCGAGCAAACGGTGCAAGAATACGCGACGGACTTCAAGCGTAGCGGTCTTATGCTCGGGATCTCCTTGGGTGAGGCCGAGGTGTTCAAGAAGTTCTTGGGCGGACAAATGACGAAGGTGCGCACTACTTAAGATGTACTCGGTTTTCGATATAGATGAATGCATGCGAAAGGGGACATCGTCGAGAGGAACATTGCATCCCCAAGAAAATATAACAAGACCAAGCCCCAGCTGATCACACCCAAAGCAAAGGGTGGCTCGGTTAGAGAAGAAGCAGAAGAAACCGAGCCCAAGAGGAAGAAGACCCAAGTGCTCACATTGCAAGCTTGAGGGACATACCGAGGCGAAGTGTTGGTTCGCTCACCCCGAGCTCGCGCCCGAGCATTAGAAGGAAGGACCTCTCGGAAGAAAGGCAGGTCGCGATACCCCCAGAATTCTGGTCGTGACTGAAGAAGAAGAAAAATCTGAAGCCCTTCAGGCACATGAGGTAGACCCTATACTATCCTTAATGGTTTGTGCAGGAAAGCAGATATGGGATGAACCGAGACAGAGCTCGGATCTGACCCCCGATACCGCGAAAGAAGAACACTTTCGCGTAACACTGCAAGTCAAGCAGAGGCTAGTTGCAGCGATAGTCGACCCCAGAAGTCAGAGAAATTTTATTTCTGAGGCATTGATACGAGAATTGCAGCTAGTGACCATAACCCACCCGAGGCCGTATGAAATCGGATGGTTCAAAGATGGATACAATATCCATATAGATCGGCGATGCCCTGTCAAGTTCGCAATCACCGGGAGATACATAGACGAGGTCATCTGCGATGTCGCTCCACAGGACGTGGCCGAGGTGATACTCGGAAACCCATACATATATGACCGAGATGGTGTCTACTACCGACGCCAGTAGAGATATCGGTTCGTGAAAGATGGACTGATCGACAACATCGGGAATGCAAAGAAAATACCCGATGCAGAGAATCTGGTGAAGTCCAAAACCTCAGAAAAAAAGACTCCACAACAAACAAACTCATTGCAGAGCAATGAGACAAATAAGGGACGCTTAATCCAGGAGGATCCCAAGACCCGAAGAGGCCGACGCCAAGGTGAAGTCATTACCAAGGCCGAGGTGAGACAGGACCGAGGCCGAGGTGTCCATATCACCGAGGTCGAGGTGAGACATGGCCGTTATCATGATGTCAGCAATATCGACGTTGAGGTGAGACTGGGCCGAGGTGAGAATCCTTACCGAAGCCGAGGAAGAAGCACATCAGAACATAACCAAGACCGAGACCGAGGTGACCACATTACCGAGACCGGACAAGACCGATGCCGAGGTACA
Source organism: Xerophyta viscosa (assembly GCA_002076135.1). Classification (NCBI taxonomy): domain Eukaryota; kingdom Viridiplantae; phylum Streptophyta; class Magnoliopsida; order Pandanales; family Velloziaceae; genus Xerophyta; species Xerophyta viscosa. The sequence goes on from MJHO01000253.1 coordinate 71,561, forward strand.
ACGAGAACAGAAGAGAACCGAGGCTCACGCCAGGGTAAAACATTACCCGGAGTGAAGGCGAGGTTCAACCGAGACCGAGGCGATACAGAGAGGATCCGAGTAGATGCAAAGAAGACCCCGAGTCAAAAGTCGAAGAGTTGGAAGCCGAAGAGTCGGAAGAGAAAGAGGCAGAAGTTGAAGGATCAGAAGACCAACAGGCGGAAAACCAAAGGGTGATGGTTACAAGGCATCATTATTAAGATAGTTATGAGAGTTATTATGTATTAATGAGAGCATTAATAGTTATCGGAGTCCCTTGGGTTATCCAAGACTTCCCTATAAATACGTATGCTTCCTTATTCGAGAGGAGGGGGGAGAAATAAAGAGAAAATACTCATATATATTATATTTCATTCCCAGATCCATATCTATAACACCTCTATAGCCTTCTACTCGATAGATCCGCATTAGCCGAGGTTCCCAAGCCCGAACCCGGTCCAGATCAAGTCTATGGTGTTATAGACTTGATCCAGGAGGATTGCGAGGATCAAATCTAACCACGCATCTAATTGATCATGGATTGCGAGGAGAAATTAGATGCGTGGTTAGATCGGTTAGAATCGTATTTCATGTTATACAATTTTACCGACTTGCAGCGCCTGACATTCGTGCGCGTAAAGATGGAGTCCCATGCCTTGGTGTGGTGGAACGCGTACGTGAAGACCCATGGATTGCGAGGCATGATATGGGAAGACTTCAAGACCCTTGTGCTAAAGTAATTTTACTCAATCTGGTATAAAGAAGATCAATGGCGCAAGTGGATGTATCTCAGGCAGTATGCAGAGCAAACAGTGCAAAAACATATGCCGAGCAAACGGTGCAAGAATACGCGACTGACTTCAAGCATAGCGCTCTTATGCTCGGGATCTCCTTAGCTGAGGCTGAGGTGTTCAAGAAGTTCTTGGCGGGACTAAATGACGAGGTGCGCAACTACCTCAAGTTGTACTCGATTTTCGATATAGATGATGCATGCGAGAAGGGGACACTCGTCGAGAGGACATTGCATCCCAAGAAATATAACAAGACCAAGCCCCAGCTGATCACACCCAAAGCAAAGGGTGACTCGGTTAGAGAAGAAGCAGAAGAAACCGAGCCCAAGAAGGGAGCGGGAAGAAGACCCAAGTGCTCACATTGCAAGCTCGAGGGACATACCGAGGCGAAGTGTTGGTTTGCTCACCCCAAACTCGCGAAAGGAAGGACCTCGGAAGAAGGCTGATCGCGATACCCCCCAGAACTCTGGTCGTGACTGAAGAAGAAGAAAAACCCAAAACCCTTCAGGCACATGAGCTAGACCCTACACTATCCTTAATAGTTTCTGCAGGAAAGTAGATATGGGATGAACCGAGACCGAGCTCGGATATGACCCCCGATACCGTGAAAGAAGAACTTTTTCGCGTAATGCTGCAAGTCAAGCAGAGGCTAGTTGCAGCGATAGTCGACCCCGAAAGTCAGAGAAATTTTATTTCTGAGGCATTGATACGAGAATTGCAGCTAGAGACCATAACCCACCCGAGGCCGTATGAAATCGGGTGGTTCAAAGATGGATACAATATCCAGATAGATCGGCGATGCACTGTCAAGTTCGCAATCACCGGGAGATATATAGACGAGGTCATCTGCGATGTCGCTCCACTGGACGTGGCCGAGGTGATACCCGGAAACCCATACATATATGACCAAGATGGTGTCTACAAGCGACGCTAGCAGAGATATCGGTTCGTGAAAGATGGATTGATCTACAACATCGGGAATGCAAAGAAAGTACCCGATGCAGAAAATCTGGTGAAGTCCAAAACCTCAGAAACAACAAACAAACTCATTGCAGAGCAATGAGACAAATAAGGGACGCTTGATGCAGGAGGATCCTAAGACCCAAAGAGGCCGACGCCGAGGTGACGTCATTACTGAGGCCGAGGTGAGACAGGATCGAGGCCGAGGTGTCCATATCACCAAAGTCAAGGTAAGACTTGGCCGTTATCATGATGTCAGTGATATCGACGTTGAGGTGAGACTGGGCCGAGGTGAGAAGCCTTACGAAGCCGAGGAAGAAGCACATCAGAACATAACCAAGACCGAGACCGAGGTGTCCACATTACCGAGACCGGACAAGACCGATGTCGAGGTACAACCAGAACATAAGAGAACCGAGGCTCACGCCAAGGTGAAACTATACCCGGAGTCAAAGCGAGGTTCAGCTGAGACCGAGGCGATACATAGAGGATTCGAGGAGATGCAAAGAAGACCCCAAGTCAGAAGTCGAAGAGTCGGAAGCCGAAGAGTCAGAAGAGAAAGAGGCAGAAGTTGAAGAATCAGAAGACCAACAGGCAGAAAACCAAAGGGTGATGGTTACAAGGCATCATTATTAAGATAGTTATGAGAGTTATTATGTAGTAATGAGAGCATTAATAGTTATCGGAGTCCCTTGGGTTATCCAGGACTTCCCTATAAATATGTATGCTTTCTTATTCGAGAGGAGGGAGAAATATAGAGAAAATACTCATATATATTATATTTCAATCCCAAATCCATATCTATAACACCTCTATAGCCTTCTATTCGATAGATCCGCAACAGCGGAGGTTCCCAAGCCCGAACTCGGCCCAGACCAAGCCATTTTTCATGGATTGCGAGGATCTGGACCGAGTAACGTTCGTTACCTCCAGCTCTTCCGTAGTCACTTTTCCGTCGCGAAGAACAACCATATTTCTTGGTTTTGGTTTTATCACCTCTAACCTTCAATACTCAAGCCAGTGCTCTAATACCACTTGATCTGGACCAGGTTCGGGCTTGGGAACATCGGTTGATGCGGATCTATCGAGTAGAATGCTATAGAGGTGTTATAGATATGGATCTGGGAATGAAATATAATATATATGAGTATTTTTATTTTTATTTGTCCCCCCTCCTCTCGAATAAGAAAGCATACATATTTATAGGAAAGTTCTGGATAACCCAAGGGACTCCGATAACTATTAATGCTCTCATTAATATATAATAACTCTCATAACTATCTTAATAATGATGCCTTGTAACCATCACCCTTTGGCCTTCCGCCTGTTGGTCTTCTGATTCTTCAACTTCTGCGTCTTTCTCTTTCGACTTTTCGACTTCCGACTCGGGGTCTTCTTTGCATCGCCTCGGATCCTCTCTGTATCGCCTCGGTCACCGCTGAACCTCGCCTCGGTCACCGCTGAACCTCGCCTCGACTCCAGGTATAGTTTTACCTTGGCGTGAGCCTCGGTTCTTTTCTGTTCTGGTTGTACCTCGGCATTGGTCTTGTCCGGTCTCGGTAATGTGGACACCTCGGTCTCGTTTTTGGTTATGTTAAGATATGCTTCTTCCTCGGCTTCGGTAAGGCTTCTCATCTAGGCCCAGTCTCACCTCGACGTCGATATCACTGACATCATGAGAACGGCCATGTCTCACCTCGACCTCGGTGATATAGACACCTCGGCCTCGGTCCTGTCTCTCCTCGGCCTCGGTAATAACGTCATCTCGGCGTCGGCCTCTTCGGGTCTTGGGATCCTCCTGTTCAAGACTTGATCTGGACCGGGTTCGGGCTTGGGAACCTCGGCTGATGCGGATCTATCGAGTAGAAGGCTATAGAGGCGTCATAGATATGGATCTGGGAAGGAAAAATAATATATATGAGTATTTTCTCTATATTTCTCCCTTTTCTCGAATAAGAAAGCATACATATTTATAGGGAAGTCCTGGATAACCCAAGGGACTCCGATAACTATTAATGCTCTCATTAATACATAATAACTCTCATAACTATCTTAATAATGATGCCTTGTAACCATCACCCTTTGGTCCTCCGCCTGATGGTCTTCTGATCCTTCAACTTTTGCCTCTTTCTCTTCCGACTCTTCGACTTCCGACTCGGGGTCTTCTTTGCATCGCCTAGGATCCTCTCTGTATCGTCTCGGTCACGGCTGAACCTCGCCTTGACTCCGGGTATAGTTTTACCTTGGCGTGAGCCTCGGTTCTCTTTTGTTCTGGTTGTACCTCGGCATCGGTCTTGTCCGGTCTCGGTAATGTGGACACCTCGGTCTCAGTCTTGGTTATGTTCTGATGTGCTTCTTCCTCGGCTTCGGTAAGGATTCTCACCTCGGCCCAGTCTCACCTCGACATCGATATGGCTGACATCATGATAACGGCCATGTCTCACCTCGACCTCGGTGATATGGACACCTCGGCCTCGGTCCTGTCTCACCTCGGCCTCGGTAATGACGTCACCTCTTGGGATCCTCCTGGATCAAGCGTCCCCTATTTGTCTTATTGCTCTGCAATGAGTTTGTTTTTTGTGGAGTCTTTTCTTCTGAGATTTTAGACTTCACCAGATTCTCTGCATTGGGTATTTGCTTTGCATTCCCGATGTTGTAGATCAGTCCGTCTTTCACGAACCGATATCTCTGCTGGCGCCGGTAGTAGACACCATCTCGGTCATATATGTATGGGTTTTCGAGTATCATCTCGGCCACGTCCAGTGGAGCGATATCGCAGATGACCTCGTCTATGTATCTTCCGGTGATTGCGAACTTGACAGTGCATCGCCGATCTATCTGGATAGTGCATCCATTCTTTGAACCACCCGACTCTTCGGCCTCGGGTGGGTTATGGTCTCTAGCTGCAATTCTCGTATCAATGCCTCGGAAATAAAATTTCTCTTACTTCCGGGGTCGACTATCGCTGCAACTAGCCTCTGTTTGACTTGCAGTGTTACGCGAAAGAGTTCTTCTTTCACGGTATCGGGGGTCAGATCCGAGCTCTGTCTCGGTTCATCCCATATCTGCTTTCCTGCACAAACCATTAAGGATAGTGTAGGGTCTATCTCATGTGCCTGAAGGGTGGTTTCCTTCTTCTTCAGTCATGACCAGAGTTCTGGGGGTATCGCGACCTGCCTTCTTCCGAGGTCCTTCCTTCCATTGCTCGAGCGCGAGCTCGGGGTGAGCGAACCAACACTTCGCCTCGGTATGTCCCTCGAGCTTGCAATGTGAGCACTTGGATCTTCTTCCCGCTCCCTTCTTGGGCTCAACTTCTTCTGCTTCTTCTCTAACCGAGCCACCCTTTGCTTTGGGTGTGATCAGCTGGGGCTTGGTCTTGTTATATTTATTGGGATGCAATGTCCTCTCGACGACTGTCCCCTTCTCGCATGCATCATCTATATCGAAAACCGAGTACATCTTGAGGTAGTTGCGCACCTCGTCATTTAGTCCCGCCAAGAACTTCCTGAACACCTCGGCCTCTGCCAAGGAGATCCCGAGCATAAGAGCGCTACGCTTAAAGTCAGTAGCGTATTCTTGCACCGTTTGCTCGGCATACTGCCTGAGATATATCCACATGCGCCGTTGATCTTCTTTATACCCGACAGGGTAAAATTGCTTTCGCACAAGGGTCTTGAAGTCTTCCCATATCATGCCTCGCAATCCATGGGTCTTCACGTACGCGTTCCACCACATCAAAGCATGGGACTCCATCTTCACGCGCACAAATGTCAGGCGTTGCAAGTCGGTAAAATTGTATAACATGAAATACGATTATAACCGATCTAGCCACGCATCTAATTTCTCCCTATCAACGTCTTCTCGAAACTCCGGGATCACTATTTTTGCTTCTAGCTTTACCGATCCCCACACGGATGGCCAGCTGATCTCTGTCCAGTTTCATGCATCCCGACCACCTCCATGGGCTTCTTTTTCCGGTCTGCGCGTACTTATCTTCTCTCCCTTCTCAGGGATATACTTTGGTTCATCTTGGACGGAGCATGTCACAGACGTCGGCACGGCGGACGGTTCAGCTTCTCTTATGCTCGGGGTGTAGGTTCGCAAGGCTGTTAATCACTTCTGAAAAACATGAATATGACTCTGCTAGTTGGGTCTCCATCATCGTCATGCGATCCTCCTGATTTCCACCTCTCGATGCTGCTTCTTCTCTTCTCTCCGAACTCATCACGTTCGTTACCTCCGGCTCTTCCGTAGTCACTTTTCCTTCACGAAGAACAACCATATTTCTGGATTTTTGTTTTATCACCTCCAACCTTCAAGACTCGAGCCTGAGCTCTGATACCACTTGGTCTGGACCGGGTTCGGGCTTGGGAACCTCGGCTGTTGCGGATCTAGCGAGTAGAAGGCTATAGAGGTGTTATAGATAAGGATTTGGGATTGAAATATAATATATACGAGTATTTTCTCTATATTTCTCCCTCCTCTCGAATAAAAAAGCATACATATTTATAGGGAAGTCCTGGATAACACAAGGGACTCCGATAACTATTAATGCTCTCATTAATACATAATAACTCTCATAACTATCTTAATAATGATGCCTTGTAACCATCACCCTTTGGTCTTCCGCCTGTTGGTCTTCTGATCCTTCAACTTCTGTGTCTTTCTCTTCCGATCTTTGACTTCCGACTCGGGGTCTTCTTTGCATCGCCTCGGATCCTCTCTGTATCGCCTCGGTCACGGCTGAACCTCGTCTTGACTCCGGGTATAGTTTTACCTTGGCGTGAGCTTCGATTTTCTTCTGTTCTGGTTGTACCTCGGCATCGGTCTTGTCCGGTCTCGGTAATGTGGACACCTCGGTCTCGGTCTTGGTTATGTTCTGATGTGCTTCTTCCTCGGCTACGGTAAGGATTCTCACCTCGGCCCAGTCTCACTTCGACGTCGATATGGCTGACATCATGATAACGGCCATGTCTCACCTCGACCTCGGTGATATGGACCCTCGGCCTCGGGTCCTGTCTCACCTCGGCCTCGTAATTGCGTCACCTCTCGGGATCCTCTTGGAACAAGCGTCCCCTATTTGTCTTATTGCTCTGCAATGAGTTTGTTTTTTGTGGAGTCTTTTCTTCTGAGATTTTAGACTTCACCAGATTCTCTGCATTGGGTATTTGCTTTGCATTCCCGATGTTGTAGATCAGTCCGTCTTTCACGAACCGATATCTCTGCTGGCACCGGCAGTAGACACCATCTCGGTCGTATATGTTTGGGTTTCCGATTATCACCTCAGCCACATCTAGTGGAGCGACATTGCAGATGATCTCGTCTATGTATCTTCCGGTGATTGCGAACTTGACAGTGCATCGCCGATCTATCTGGATATTGTATCCATCTTTGAACCACCCGATTTCATACGGCCTCGGGTGGGTATGGTCTCTAGTTGTAATTCCCATATCAATGCCTCAGAAATGAAATTTCTTTGACTCCCGGGGTCGACTATAGCTGTAACTAGCCTCTGCTTAACTTGTAGGTTTACATGAAAGAGTTCTTCTTTCACGGTATTGGGAGTCGAATCCGAGCTCAGTCTCGGTTCATCCATATCTACTTTCCTGCACACACCATCAAGGATAATGTAGGGTCTACCTCATGTACCTGAAGGACTTCGAGATTTTCTTCTTCCTTAGCCGCAACCAGAGTTCTGGGGGGGTATTGCGATCTGATTTCTTCCGAGGTCCTTCCTTCCAATGCTCGGGCGCGATCTCAGGGTGAGCAAACCAACACTTCACCTCGGTATGTCCCTCGAGCTTGCAATGTGAGCACATAGGTCTTCTTCCCGCTCCCTTTTTTGGGCTCGGTTTCTTCTGCTTCTTTTCCAACCGAGCCACCCTTTGCTTTGGGTGTGATCAGCTGGGGCTTGGTCACGTTATATTTCTTGGGATGAAATGTCCTCGACGATTGTCCCCTTCTCGCATGCATCATCTATATCGGCAACTGAGTACATCTTGAGGTAGCTGCGCACCTCGTCATTTAGTCCCGCGAAAAACTTCTTGAGCACCTCGGCCTCAGCCAAGGAGATTCTGAGCATGAGAGCGCTATACTTGAAGTCAGTCGCGTATTCTTGTGCCGTCTGCTTGGCATACTCCCTATGATATATCCACTTGCGCCATTGATCTTCCTTATACCCGAATGGATAAAATTGCTTTTGCACAAGGGTCTTGAATTCTTTCCATATCATGCTTTGCAATCCATGGGTCTTCACGCACGTGTTCCACCACATCAAAGCATGGGACTCCATCTTCACGCGCACAAATGTCAGGCGTTGCAAGTCGGTAAAATTGTATAACATGAAATACGATTATAACCGATCTAGCCACGCATCTAATTTCTCCCTATCAACGTCTTCTCGAAACTCCGGGATCACTATTTTTGCTTCTAGCTTTACCGATCCCCACAAGGATGGCTCAGCTGATCTCTGTCCAGTTTCATGCATCCCGACCACCTCCATGGGCTCTTTTCCGGGTCTGCGCGTACTTATCTTCTCTCCCTTCTCAGGGATATGCTTTGTTTCATCTTGGACGGAGCATGTCACAGACGTCGGCACGGCGGACGGTTCAGCTTCTCTTATGCTCGAGGGTGTGGGGTTCGCAAGGCTGTTAATCAACTTCTGAAACATGAATATGAGCTCTGCTAGTTGGGTCTCCATCATCGTCATGCGATCCTCCTGATTTCCACCTCTCGATGCTGCTTCTTCTCTTCTCTCCGAACTCATCACGTTCGTTACCTCCGGCTCTTCCGTAGTCACTTTTCCTTCACGAAGAACAACCATATTTCTGGATTTTTGTTTTATCACCTCCAACCTTCAAGACTCGAGCCTGAGCTCTGATACCACTTGGTCTGGACCGGGTTCGGGCTTGGGAACCTCGGCTATTGCGGATCTAGCGAGTAGAAGGCTATAGAGGTGTTATAGAATGGATTTGCGGATTGAAAATAATATATACGGTATTTCTCAATTTTCTCCCTCCTCTCGAATAAAAAAGCATACATATTTATAGGGAAGTCCTGGATAACACAAGGGACTCCGATAACTATTAATGCTCTCATTAATACATAATAACTCTCATAACTATCTTAATAATGATGCCTTGTAACCATCACCCTTTGGTCTTCCGCCTGTTGGTCCAATACAAGAATCCTTCAATTCTGTGTCTTTCTCTTATCCGATCTTTGACTACCGAAATACGGGTCTTCTTATGCATCACCTCGAGATCCTCTCATGTATCGCCTCGGTCACGGCTGAACCTCGTCTTGACTCCGGGTATAGTTTTACCTTGGCGTGAGCTTCGATTTTCTTCTGTTCTGGTTGTACCTCGGCATCGGTCTTGTCCGGTCTCGGTAATGTGGACACCTCGGTCTCGGTCTTAGTTATGTTCTGATGTGCTTCTTCCTCGGCTTCGTCAAGGCTTCTCACCTCGGCCCAGTCTCACCTCGACGTCGATATCGTTGACATCAAGATATCGGCCATGTCTCACCTCGACCTCGGTGATATGGACACCTCGGTCTCGGTCCTGTCTCACCTCGGCCTCGGTAATGACGTCACCTCGGCGTCGGCCTCTTCGGGTTTTATGCTTTAAATGATAAGCATGAATCCATTTAACCCATAGACTATCCTTTTTTGAGGATAAGGCCCAAATATACTTAGCAATGGCAGTCTTATTCCACAAATGCAAATCAATGATACCAAGACCACCTTCATTTTGATATATACTATGTTGACGACCTTCCTCCGGAGAGAAAAGAAAGTTTTGGAGTCACCACCTAATTTTTATAGAAAATTGGGAAACCGGATAAGGCACATTGAGATTCTAGTGTTCGCTCGTTGGTTACGTGTGGGGAAGACAGTACACCCCCACAGCGCCCCTCGAAAGAGGGTACTCTATAGATGATTACAATAATTTTGGATTTATATTCTAACATATATGCATGAATTATTATTAACTATGTGCATATTGATTAATTATCCATTCAATATGAACGAAAGAGCATAGTATCCCACTTCACTCTTATATAATCATATGGGACAGATACATACAAATAGAAAATCATATATTCCCAAGACGATATCATCTTTTGTTTCTATAGCTTCTCTATTTCCATGGGATTCGACTTTTAATAAATATGTTTCGAACAATAGAAAATAATACTTCATCACTTCCTAAATTTTCTCTTAGATTAAAGTTTCATCCGACCCTTAATCCTATAATTGAAAACAAGTCAAATATCTAATTATCTATTATGGCGCATATTTTAATTATGATTTTACTTAATATGGGGGGGGCCCAATTGGGGCCCTTTTGACAATATTAAAAATAATAAAAACAAAATGCTATGCGAAATTAATTTTAATTTTGTGTATAGGGCTCAGCGCGTTTCCGTTTCCTCATCATCGCCCGGTTGTTATTATGAGTGACCTTTTTTAATATGACTTGAATTATTAGATTTTGGAAGTATCCACCTCCTATTGCGATTTCGGATTTTAAGTGTCCAGCTACTACCCATTTATTAAAAATGTGTTTATCATATTTTAATTGGAAGTGGCCACCTCCAATTGTGAATTCGGGTTGCAAGTGTCCACCTACTACCCGTTTATTAAAAATTATGTGTTTATCATATTTTAATTAAGAGTGTCCACCTTCAATTGTGAATTCGGGTTGCAAGTGTCCACCTACTACCCATTTGTTTATATCAAAATTGTGTGTTTATTTTTGTATATATTTTATTAAATTGGAAGTATACACATCCGATTGCAAATTCTGATTGCAAGTGTCCACCTACTATCCGTTTATTCGTTTTGTTAAGATTATAATGTTCTGAGAACCAGTATCCACCAAATTCTCTCGTATACTAAAAATATCTAATGTAACGTCTTTTATTTGAGGGGAAGAAATATCCATCTTATCCCTAATATAATTATTTAAATGTTTAATTATGTTTTACTAATCGATTAAGAAAAAATTTCCATCTCAACCTTAATCTTATTAGTTAATATAATTTAATATTGAGTAAGCATATGTCATATAATATCGAGAAAGAAATAAGATTCATTGCTTTTTCATGATACATCCATTAAAATTCTATTTCGGGAAAAAATCCATCTCCTCCGAAATTCTATGTTCATGTCATATACTCATATTTATGATTATTAGTTAAAATGAGATGACTAGTATGTAGAGAAGATAATGGAATGGGTTTCGAGGTATTACCTTTGAATCCGAATGTGAGACCTGAGCTTGATGCGGGTGCAATAGGTTTCCGGCTACGGTGATGTCGAAGTCTATTGGAAAAGAGACGTGTGACGAGTAGAGTGAGGACCGAAAGAAGTGGAGGCGATGCCGGTGATTTCTCCTTCTTTCTTTGGTTTCTTCTATCTCCCAAAAAAAAAAATATATATATAATTTTATATTTCTCACTATCTCTCTCTTTCTTCTCCCCACCTTTTTTCTCTTTTCTCCTTTTTCCTCTTATGTTCTCTCCCTCTCTCTCCTTCTCCTCTTTTCTCTCCCTCTCTCCCCTTTTTCCTTCTGCATTATGTGCTCATTTTATGCTGCAAATATGAGTAACCTCCTCCCATAACTTTCATGTAACCCCCATATTTTAATGTCCTTCCTCAATTATCTCATTAAATATCCATCACTTCTTTGTAACTGTCTAGTTTTGGAAACTGGCACAAATGTACTTTAAATGAATTAAAATTTTGTGTACAGATTCCACAACGCGTCTAGTTCCAAACAAAATTGGTTTGAGCGCATTTCGATTTGTAACCAAAAAGTTATGGCTTCCGAACTAAGACCTGGTCAATATAGGAGCGAACTAACACGAGTTCAACTTCGTGGGTAAAATTGACTGAGCAATCGTGATTCAATTACTACGAAATTTTGTGGGTTGATGCGACATCGAGTTAGCTTTCATACAAAATTAGTTGTTCATCATTTGAATGTGTATAACTTGAGTTATCGTCAATTTAGTGCTGATATATCAGTTCTGAAATTCTGAGAGAAATTAACATGATCGAGTCTAATTGAACTTGAGTCGGCTTAATCGAGTTAATTGGATTTAATTGGACAGATCAAGTAAAATTATTTTCAATTGCACTTCGCAGCCACTATTAGTGTATTCTTGACCAACTGCAAACGTACAGACCGGACAAAATGGGGTGTTTACATACTAATATCTGACCAAGACACAGAAACAAAAGCCTATTGTTGGAGCTAGTCCATAGGAAATTTCTACAAATTTTTTCAATATCGCAGATGACAGAATTAGGCAGTATGAAAATACCTGACCAGTAGACTTGCATAGAAAAGATAATGGCCTTTATAAGTTGCATTCTCTCTGAATAAGACAAAGAATTTTTCGCCCAGCCAGTAACTTTATCAGTGATTTTACTAACTAAAGTTTGAAAAGCATTTCTAGAGAGCTTTTCTGAAAAAAGATGAACTCCAAGATATCTTACAGGAAGCTTACCTTCTTTGAAATTGAAATTTCTGATCAATGAGTTTTTATCATCCAGATTTAGACCAGAAATAAAGATGAGACTTTTATCAAGATTTGCTTTGAGGCCAGACATATTTGAGAAATCATGAAAAATATCCATAATAGCCTGAATTGATTCCTTCTTTCCATAGGTAAACAACATTAAGTCATCAGCAAAACAAAGATGAGTAAGTGAGATTTTTTTACATTTTGGATAGAATTTGAAATCATTATTTTTAGCTAGGTTGCCCATCATACGAGACATGCCCTCCATAGCTAACATAAAAAGGTATGGTGATAGTGGATCACCTTGCCTTAAACCTCTCTTTCCCTTAAAATATCCATTTAATTCCCCATTCATAGAAATAGAGAAAAAGGGGTTAGAAATACAAGCTTTGGTCCAAGTAATGATATTAATGACGAAAGTTAAGCTCTTCCATGGTGGTCCACAGAAAATCCCACTCAAGAGAATCAAAAGCCTTTCTAATGTCAAGTTTAATGAAGCACCTGGGAGGGATATTTTGCCTATCATACTTCCTCACAAGCCCCTGACAAAGCATGATATTATGTTAAATGAGTCTCCCTGGAATAAAAGCACATTGAGAAGGGGAAATAATCTCATTCAAAACCAGCTTGATCATGTTTGCCAATACTTTAGTAATACATTTGTAAATAGTTTACAACATGCAATAGGCATGTAATCAGATGGAACCTTAGGATTATCAATTTTGAGAATCAAGACAAGACTACTGGCATTAACTTCAGAAAGCAGGTGACCCGAGGCAAATAAAAAACCTGAATAGCATTTATCACATCAATACCCACAAGATTCCAAACAATCTTAAAAAAAAAAGAGTATTAATGTGAGGTTCGTCATTTGATTTGTTTTGTTTTATGAATTATGTATGAGTTTATGAGATATGCTTGAATGAGTTTCGTTATCCGTGGATGCGTGTTCGAGCGTACCGCGGGTGTGTCACGTGGTTAGTGACCCCGTCGGCACGAGGAAGTGCTTGGTTGCGCGCGAGTCGAGTTGGATTGTTTGATTTTGAACTATTTTTGCTGTGCAGAACAGTTTCGGTCGACCGATTTATTTTTCCGGTCGACCGATAGTTACGTGCAGCCCGTGGTTAAGTTCGAGTCTTGTGTTTGTTTGGCTCACCCCTTCATCATTTCTCTTCTTCCCCGCGCCTGGAGCTCCCAGCTGACCTAGGTGAGTTCCCATCACCATTTTTCCTTGATTCTTGGGCTCATGATCATCCCATCTCTCTTCCCCTCACTCTCTTAGCTTCTCTTGACCTAGTTTTCTCCCCGGCTGCGTATTGTTGCGGTAGAGCTCGCGTCCTTGTGTGTTTTCGGCCGAGCCCTCGAGGTGAGTGGTTTGCACCTCTTGCTTGGTTGTGATTGTGGATTGGGATGAATACTATTGAGATGATTTATGTGATTGAAGCATAATTAAGTGACATGTTGATTTTCCGGGGAAACCCTAGATTTTTGTGGTATGTGTTTATGAGCATGTTGTGATGTTAGCATGATGGTGATGTGTTATTGTAACTTGCTAGTATGATTTGGTACTTGTGATCATATTGTTGATAATTATGTGGCTTGGACATCGTATGGAAACATTCTCTTATTTCATGAAAATGTTGGATATGTGTTGGAATGGAGATTTGGAATGCGTGAAAACCATTGTATGTCTATCACTGATACTTATGCGATTGTTGTGCCCAATGTGAGTATTGTTGTGATTAGAGACATCGACAACGTAAGCGCTAATGAGACTTGATAAAGTGAAAATATTTGTGGTGGGTCTCTTTCGTTGGACTGCATCGCCTAAATTCGCTCTCCCGTGTGAGTCGAGAGGTTATCGACCGGGATCGAAATGGGACGATGTGGACGCCGGAGTCCCAGATTTGTTGTCTCGAGAAGAGACCGGTGGGCGTAGTTAAGGCCAGCCCGAGGCCAGGGTGGCGGGTACAAGACCAGGCGAGGCTTGAAACGAAAATTCCGAAAAGGCCGGTATATCAAGTAACTCCCTTAAGGCCAAAAGGGATCGCCCCCGCTGTAGGATACTGGGGGACGCGACGTGCACCGTGTTTGACCAGATCCTTGGTGCTGCGGTACGTAAAGGGTGTGTTGCGTTGAAAACGTGAAAGGACTAACGGGTGATTAGTCGAGCAAACATAAGAAAGTTAAATCATAATTGGATTTGGTTATGGGAAATCGATTTACTACATGTTATTTGATGATTATGATGATGCTATACTTGATGCTTGTTGACTTGTGATATGGATTGGTTGTGTTGTGGTGAGAGGTGCCGCGAACGTTAATCGTGCCGCTCACTGAGTCATGTTTGACTCACTCCGTTGTTTTTAAATCTTTTCAGATCCGTTAGATCGTGGGAAGGCACCGGCAAAGGGGTGCTAAATTCCCGTCGTTAGCTCGGAAAGGATTTTGGGGAAAGGTATTTGGTGGGATCTACACTAATATATAGGTTTTGTTAGTATAGCCCAAACTTGTAAAGACTTAACATTTGGAAGCACTAACTTATACTTTTGTATTTTGGATATTGTAAGCTTTTAGAGATGTAAAACTTAGTTAGGAAGGTTTAAACTCTAAAAGATATGTATTTTGGATTTCAAGTTGTAAATGAACACATTTCGATATATATGTATAAAAGTGTTCCTAATTTGGAGTTTGAACCTTGTCGCATGTGTATTTTAGTTTTTATGTGCTTGTGACACTGGAGAATGAAAGAATTTGTGGTTTGATCAAAATCGGACTAATTGAGTTCTTAAAAGTTTCGGATTTTTGACGTTTCGAAAAATGTCTTGGTTAATGAGGTTGGATGTGATCTAAGGTTGAAAATCGATACCTGCATGTGTATTTCGGTCATGTAAATGTGAATATATGGTGTTTGGATGGTTTGGAAAAATATTTGAGAAAATGGGGTGTTGGGTATCTTGTTACTGCAAATCTGTTTTATGCGAATCCTGTAGGTATCGGTTGACCGAAAATTTGGATTGGTCGACCGAAACCTGTAGCCGTTCTGTTTTAAGTTTCTGGTCGAATTTCGGTCGACCGGTCCGATATTTCGGTCGACCGAAAAGTGCTCTGGAATTCGACGTCTTATTTTGCGTATTGGGTTCCGAATTTGATTTCAATGCTTTGAGTGGTTCTTAGAATTATTAACTAAAGGTTTGGCATTCCCATTGGAAAAATACAGGTCGAGCCGGTATTTTGAAAATACGATTTTCAAGTATATTTTCGTAAGATTTTAAAGAGGTTTGGAACTTAGATTGCCTAGGATCCTCTTGTGTCATCTGGGGAGATTGATGCATTAGTATCCTTTGCAAACCGAGTTCGGATTGAGACCGAACCGCCTCCCCCGCGGGTTCTCTTCTCGGACTAAATGTCCAGGTTGCGGCTCTTCCTTGTTTTAGACTTTTGAAATGGTGATTTTGGGATTTGAGATTTAGAATGAATTCATTGATCGCTTAAGCTTCCGCAAACTATTTATTTCGAATTTTATTCATTCGCGAAAAAAAAAAAAAAAAAAATTTCCCTTCGTCGCGGCCCTCGGCTCGCGGGTCGTGACAATTAAAACCATCAGGACTAGTACTCTTATCACTATCCATGGAAAAAAAATAGCTTTAGTAATCTCGGTGTTCTCAATAGGGAGAGGGATTCTATTAGAGGATGTATAGGAAAGGATAGGACCCTGAAAAATCAGTCTCTTCCTAATATCATGATTGTTTAAACAGCTAGTACCCAACAAATTTACATAAAAGTTAAGATACTCATCTGGTATGCTCTTCTTAGTAGTAATCTTGTTGCAATGGGGATCAAATACAGAAACAATATTGTTAGAAAATCTTCTTGCTTTGCTACATGCATGAAAGATGTAAGGTTCCGATTTTTTATTTTGTATTATCGGGTTAATTTTAGATCAATTGAGGATTTTGATTGATTCTTGATTGCTTGATTTGTCTACGATTTGATTCGGAATTTGATTTGGATCGAAATCAAATGTTTTGGGCCGGATTTGGGCCCAATTTGGTTCGGACTCGGCCGACCGAGCTGATTTGGCTCGGCCCCGCCGATTTGCCGCGGATGAGGCACGGATTCGACGCTATTTGGGTAGTGGTGGATCGTTTGACGAAGGCCGCTCATTTTATTCCGGTTAGGAGCACCTATACACCTGATAGATTAGCTCGAGCGTTTATAGCGGAGATCGTCAGGCTCCATGGCGTACCATTGAGTATATAGACCGTGAAGTCCATCCGGTTTACTTCGCGTTTCTGGAGAGCCTTCCAGCAGCAGATGGGTACAAATTTGAGGTTCAGCGCCGCGTATCACCCACAGACTGATGGGCAGTCCGAGAGGACGATTCAGACCTTGGAGGACATGTTACGGGCCTCTTTTCTGAACTTTGGCGGTAGCTGGGACGTTCACCTATCTCTGGTTTTGAGTTGCCTACAACAACAGTTATCACAGTAGTAATGGTATGGCACCGCACGAGGCCTTGTATGGCAAACGGTGTCGTACTCCCTTATTTTGGGACGGAGATGATCCGGCTACTGTGAGCACTGACGTGGTTGAGGAGGCTAACCAGAAGATTTAGGTGATCCGTCAGCTACTAGAGACTGCTCAGTCCTGTCAGAAGTCATACGCGGATAGGCGCCGCCGAGAGCTTGAGTTTGAGGTGGGGGACTTTGTATATTTGAAAGTCTCGCCATTAAAAGGAGTACAAACGGTTTGGTTGAAGGAGTTGAGCCCCTAGGTTTATCGGACCGTTTCGGATTTCAGAGCGGATTGGCAGTGCAGCGTACAGACTAGAGCTTCCAGAGTCGTTGTCACATGTGCATAATATTTTTCACGTCTCTATATTACGAAAATGTTTGGGCGATACTTCAGTTGTTACAGCACCGTCAGCACTTCTAGTTCAGTCAGACCTTTCCTATCCGGAGCAGCCTGTGCAGATTCTTAATCGGAAGGATAAGGTTCTGAGGAAGAAGACAATCCGTTAGTGAAGGTCCTTTGGCGGAATCAGAGATTCGAGGAGGCCACTTGGGAGCCGGAAGCGGATATGCATGCTCGCTTCCCTCACTTATTTGATTCGGGGGACCGAATCCTTTAAGTGGGGAGGAATGTGAGGTCCGTGTTCGGTTTTGTTTTGGTTTTTGTGTTATATGCATGCTTGGTTATGTATGTAATTTTTGCATGCGACCTTAGATTTCGTTTGCGTGGCGTTTTCGCTTGAGTGACCGCGTCTAGGGCGGGCTAGCCTAGTAGGGGACCCGTCGGTGTGAGGGCGCATTTCGAGTCGAGTCGACCGAGTGCTGAGATCCATTCTGTTTTTACTGATTTCATGATTATCGGTCGACCAATTCATTTTTCGGTCGACCGATCGTGTTAGGTAGAGTAGGTGAGGACTTGATATTTGTGTGGTTTTTAGGGTTTTCCTTCATTTCTACCTGCGAGCTCGGGAGTCCTGGAACCCTAGGTAAGTCCTTAGGTCCTCATCTCCCTTCCTTTGATTTTTTCTTGAATTAAATTTGATTTCCTCACTCTCCCGGTTCTCCTTTACGCGTAGATACCGATTTCTTGCGTTTCGGCGGAGTGTCGCGGTGAGGGCTGCGGGAATTCCTTAAATTTTGAGGTGAGCGGTTTACACCGAATGTGTATGTGGTATGCTTGGTATGCTAGCATGTTTGTGGCGTAAATTATGTGCTTAGTATGATATGTATATGCTATTTTTGCTTTGCCGGGTTATAAACCCTAGTTGGATTGTTTGTTGTTTATGAGATCATATTTTATATGTTAAATGATACTCATATGTTAATGGTATGCTAGCCATGTGAAATTGTACTTCATGATTAGGTACATGTAATGAAGCCAATGTTATGAATATTGTGTGGATGCTACTATGGGATGACGCTCATGCTAAATGTAGTGTGAAAATACGATTATGTGCGAATATAGAGTAAAGGACTCTAGAGA